>JAPDSC010075500.1:655339-696354 GCA_026290005.1 Latrodectus geometricus | reverse complement strand
CAATTAATATTTAAAGTAGAATCTCAATTGAATTTCTCGATTTTTGAACGGACTAATTTAACAATATCTTTATACAAATTAATTAAAAGAATATCTTTTGTATTTGAATCCCACGAAAAAAAGTTATGCCGGAAAATTCCCTACACATCCTAATAAATGCTTTCATACACAATGGCGAACCATGTTAATTAAATCTTATAACCGGCGAAAACACCCATTTCGAGAGGAACAAAAGCAATCAAACTCCTACTTCCTAATTAACACAAGCAGGGCTTTATTACACTGCCTTTCAAAAATTGGCCATCAGAAAAGTAGACGGATTAGCATCTGAAAAGAAAGTCACTTCCAACATCTGCGAGGAAAGATAACCATTCAAGTAGCTGCTGTTAAATCACTCCCCTCCCCTACCATTTACTAAGTTTAGATAATCATCGGACCTTTTCCTAGAAAATATCCGAGTTGTAGTAATAATCCAAAGTTGGGTTTTGTTTTTAATGATCTTTCTCTGTACTTCAATTTTATTTCTTCGGGCGTTTCTGGATCGCTTAGATTCAAACCAACCTCCTACAAAGGAAGTCTAGCTAGAATTGCAGGTGGTGTACTTAAGAATTCTCATTGTAATCTAATCAGTAGTTGTTGTCATTAATACCCATTCATATTTTTATTCTTTGATTGTGGTAGCCTTAGATTTTTTTCCCAATAATATACTGGATTATTTTTTTCATGATCGTTGCAATTTAGGAAATAACGGTTTACGGGAACTTAGCCTTGCAAGGCGCCAGAAAAGAAATACAATTAATGGACCATTTTCTACCGACTCGTGCCTAATTCTTGTGAGGGGAAGATATTATTAACGAACTCTAACAACAGATGTTATTACCACTGACTTGTAATCGGTCATTGAAATGATGGATCATTTTTTTTAAATGCAGACACGTGCCAATTTGGATTCCAGACACAATGATTTCGTTTTTTTCAATAAGGCAAAAAATCGATCAAATAAAATAAGATACACTCACAAAAATAAAACTATATAAATAAGCATTGTTATTATCATTATTTTAAATTTATGTTGATTACATATTTGGAATAATTTTAGAATAAAATATTACTGAGAGAGATTCCCAGTAAAACATACAAATAGGAAAATTGAACTTCTTTATTTCTTTCAAATGTAAAGACCCATTTTATCTCTAGGAGATGTGTTAATTTAAAACTACTTAAGAAATTTACATTTGCATTGATTTAAAATTTCCTTTCTTGAGGATCCCGGAAATTTTTTTTTAATTTTATTTATGTATATATTACCATTAACTTTAAAATTGGCATTTTATTTCACAGGCTCATCATTTCTCTTTATTAATGTTTCCAATTTATATTTATTTTTAAAATAAATTATGTATTTTTTTTAAATTTTAATTTTAAAATCGAAATTTTTTAATATTTTTTCATGTCCTTATATCAAGAAAATTGTGAAGATAGTTTATTCCAAACTATTTTTTGTAATAAAAAAACACATAAGGGTTAATTTTTAAGTTACTATAAAAATAAGAATTTATCTTTTTTGATATGTTTAAGTCCTAAATCTTTAAGCAAAGGTTGGGCATTTTTATTTGTTTTCAATGTAAAGTGAATAATTTAACAGCATAAAAAGTATCAAAAATATTTCGGTCATTAAAAACCAAATGAAAGAAAATTTATCGAGATCCAAAAGAATGTTGAATGGACAAGAGTGTTGAAAATTTATGGATATAAGAATAAGCGAAAAAATACAGCCTTTTATTTATTTCGCACACATATGTATGTATGTAGCTTTTCGTAAACAAATAATGATATTTCACATTTCTTTTTTAGTTATTGTTTTATATACATACAAATAGAACTTAATATTGAATCAAAATGCTCTGAAAATTAAAATATTTTTTGAAATTTTAGATCTTACTACAAAGAGAGTTACTATTGTAATTAAAATTCTGCTTATACATTTTTCCTAATCATTTGTGATTCCCCAAATAAGTATACGAAAACAAATGGAAATAGAATGGAATCAAAAGAATAGAAAAAAATAGAATTAAATTTTAGTAGGGGTGATGGGTAACAAGTGGTTAAAAAGGAATTTAAGAGAGAAATCATAACACTTAATCCCTCTTCGAAGCAGCCTTAGAAAAAGCAATTACTGTGACAAAGCTATACTAAATATGTGAGCAGGGTGATGAAAATCAGAACAAGAGCGAGGGTGCGGGCTCCTCCTGTTGAGGGATTTAACGCTTCCTAGAGATAAGGGCCCAGAGGGGGCGGCCAGGACATGACTAACGCAATTACAGTGCGCCTATTTAGCCACACGTTCCAACTGTTTCACCTTTGATCTACGCACCTCGAAAGCTCCCCTCCTCTATCAACTTAGTCGTTTTTTTTCCTTTTTCTTTCTTTTTTTTAAATACTGGTAGATAGAAGATGGAAGGAATGACTCTGCGCAAAAGGTCGCAAACGGTTAAGGTACTATCTTGCTGAAAGAATGGAAGATGAATAATTTATCTGTTCCGTTTACAGGAAAAAATAAGTGTGGTGACGTGCCTTATTAAAATGCTCTAATGAGATGAATGAAGTTAGGAAGATAAAGATGTAGTCATATACACATCACACACAAACTTAGTTGTAACAAAATTTAAAATACTGAAAATCTGAAATATTATTTCAAATTTTATCTTCTCTAAACGGAAAATCTTTAAGAAATAAAGAAAAATTTTCTTTAACAACAAAATATTAAATTCCAACACTTTAAGACTTGACTGTAGACGTTTATTTCCTGTTATCAATCATTTGAAACATAACCAAAGCTATGCTAAAATTTGATATATTAAATTTTTGGGTGTCCCCAAATATATATATATATATTTTTTGTATATATTCAATAAAAAATTAACAGTATTTAGTACAAGTAACCATCTTGTAACGCTCAAAGTAGCTTCTTAGAAAATATCGTATTTCTGTGAGATCCACATTCAATGAAAAAAAAGGTGAACTCATTAAAAATATCTTTTTCAATTCCACAGAAAGAAATTGCGTTTTGTTAATACAATTGCCCTCAGAATCGATGCGTTTTATATTTTCAGATGTCATTTCCATGTGAAACTTGCTTTATCAACTTCTTCCGCTGTAGAATTTTTCATGAGATTTTATATGTCATTAAATTCATTTTTTAACGGCTCAAGTACGTCTTTCATTTCAACTGAAAATGGTTGTATCTTCTTTCAATGTACATTGAACGTTTCTTTGTTCTTTCAGAAAGAAAGATTCGATGTCAATCAGTAAGTAGCTGAAATTCCAACCAAATTTCTATAACGTGACATAATTTCAAATGAATTATACTTGAAAACCATAAAAACTTTTTTCTTGTGTAATAAGTTTCAAAAGTATAAATGATATCCTGATACAATGAATGGAGCAAATAAGTAGTTTTAGATGGTATAGAAAACTATATTAAGATTGGCAAATGATTCAAATTTTGTGGATGACATGGAACATTACTAGTAGTAGCGCCTTAAAGTTCAAACGTTTCTGATTTAAATAATTATTTAAATTTTGGTAAAAGCAATTTAAAAAATGTAATCCTCAAATAAATTTCTTGTCATTTAAACTTGATTTGTTTTCCAATACAATTGTATGGTGTTTTTATTTAATTGCTGGAAGACTTAAAGATCTGTAAATTATGTAGTATGTACAAAATACTTTCATTTAAGCATTTCTGCATAAAAGTAGTATTATATGATTATTAGACACATTAAATTCCGCATTGGGTAGTCTCTCACACTGAATTCTTTTTATGAATCGCAAAGCACTTTTAGAATTTTCCAAACCATCTTTACTCTTTACAAAATCTGGATTTACAAAAGGTTCTCCGAGTTTTTTTAAGGTGTTTTAAATTTTGTGTTCTTTTTGCTCAATGATGTTACCACCTTCAAACATCAATCCCACAGCCTCACAGAAAGACACCACGCATTGTATATAAATTGTGTATGATTCGGTCCTGAATCGCATGCGAACTGAGTTATAAATGAATAATTTATTTGTATATTTTCATCTAAAATTTAAAAACATATTCATTATTTTTCCCTGGTTATTTTATGGCAATTTAGAATTGTTATGATGCAAAAAAATATCAGCAATTTTCTCATCATATATATATTAAGAGTAAAATCGTATTATACGAAGGTTTCCTCTCATTAGTTGGAAATAGCATCATTGTAGGGTTAAACACTGTTGTTCTGTTATGACAACATTTTTTTAATCATTTAAGTAATACACACATCAATTAAAAATTCAGTGAAAAAACTAATTATAGCTTATTAAGATATATAAGATATCTTCTATTTATTTGTATACTAAAGAAAAAACTTTTTTATATAATTTAAAAATCACTCCAATTTAGAAAAATCTAATAATGTACGCACAATTTTATTCAATAAACATACATACACAATTTATTTGCACAAGAAATTTAAAAATATCTCAAAGAGGTTAAAAATGTTTACTTAGTAGTATCAAAGGTAGTTAAATAAATTTTTTTTCCTTAATATAAATTTCATATTCCTTAAATAACTTTTTTAAAAACCTATTTTTACAAGTCAATTTCATTTACTTTGTTACAAGATGTGGTTTTTCAACTTATGTATTTTATGCGTATTTTTATTGATTTAAGAAATTTTACCAAATTATAACTTTTAAAATTAAAAGACAATAAGAAAAAGGAAATATAATAGCACAAACTTTCTGAGATTTTATAAAATCTACTTTATAATAACTTCTTTTTATATTATTATTTTATATTCGCAGTCATGAAATCCAATAAAGAAAATTATAATTTTTAGTTTTAAGTTTCTAATAGAAGTTTCTCAATCAAGTATCTAAAAGAGTAAATTCAATTAAATTACATATATTTTAAAAGAGTATTAGCATAATGAAAGAAGTTTTCTTGAGTAATGATACAGATAAAATGAATTTTCTTGTCCAAATTAAAATTGTTGAATTTTAACCAAACCCCAAAATTTTTTATTCTTTCACTAACTGAAAAATTACACATAATTATCTCTTGCAAAAAATCTAATTTTAAAGTTTAATCAGTGTATATTTTAAACAATATGATTTAAATGTACAAATTTCGTGTTACGAGTTTCTTTTAATCTATTACTCACAATCTTTTTAGTGTTTTGAATTTTCAGTTCAATTTTTGAATACTTCTCGTTGTATTACTTGCTTCATAAATCCAAAGTAATTATTGTAAATAATCTGTCAGTTTTTTATTATTTATATCTTATTAAATATGTTATGTTTTATAGGTGAGTCGTTTTAAAATTTATTATTGTTCATTTACAATATGCAACATCAAATCAAATGCATGGTTTTCAATTGTTATTTCTGTATTGTTATTTCTGTATCTTTGTTTTTGCCAATCAAATAACTTAATAATTATGATAACCATATATTATCACTATCTAAATTTAATTTAAACTGAAAAACCTCTATAATTTAAGTAAAGTTAATTGATTATAAAATTATGAGGAATAATTCGCAGCAGTTAGAATAAAATTTGAGTTTAACGCATTAATTGGATAACACGGAAAACAAATGCCAGTTTCCTGCTTACTATTTTAAAACCTTATTAAATCATGGCATTTGATGGACCATATTATGATCTACATGGTACATTTCCTTTAAAGGCTTATTTGACGCAATACATCAAGTGGAAATTAATATAATACCAAGTTAAGCGAACCGATTCGGAAAAATAAATTATCATCAAAAGCTATTTATATCCTACACTAGTGGCTACCATTAATAGTAGACGATATCCTGACGCCATTTTTCTAAGGCTCATTGTGTCCGGCTGTTACGCATGCGCATCATCGTGGCACTCGCTAATTGGTCTTCTTTTGTTTGAATGAAACTGAATAGAATCCAAGCAATTATTAAGCTTCATCATTCCCCGTTAATGATGGACGAACTCTTCTAAATCGGCACCAATTAGAAGTTTTTTGTTTGATGAGTCTTAGGATCAGAATGGTGGATAGCGACGAATCATTTCCCTTGCAACGGATACCGATTAAAAATAACGGCCTACATAGAGTTGCAGTTGGTCCCAAGGGAGTAAATGTGACAATAAATATAATTGGCGTAGTTTTCGATGCTTTTTTTTGTTTCAATATCGGAATAAGGGGTTCTTTTTCAATTAATCGTAGTTAATTTTCGATCTCTCTCGAAAATTAACTATGGAAGAGACAGAAAAGGAGAGAACACATTTCGAGTAAAAAATTCCAGATAGTTTTCTTGTTCTTGTAAGGTAGTATAGAAAAATATTTTTCTTTCTATCAATTAAAACTGAAAACCTTTAATCATTAAAAAAAAATATATTACATGATTTTTTTTTTTTTTTTTTTTTTTTTTTTTTTGGTCGTGCTCTAGCGAGGTTGGCAATATGGGGTACGCTGCTCCACTGAATAACGAATATTTATAGTGAAATACTTTCTTAGCATTTTGTCAGTCGTGATTTAAATATTCTTTTGTCAAGTGTAACGTGTTTCAAGCTCTTTCCACTTTTATTTATATATACGCCTCTCTAACATGTTGACTTTTTACTTACACTTTTTAAATTGTGATTAATTATAAGGTTTTCAAGCTTTTAAAATTAAAAAGATTTTAATCGCTTGTATTGGATTGAAGATATTAACATTGAAGTGCTTAATATACGTTTTCCTTAATGAGTTTTCTTGATCAGTGACTAATTCCCCCAAACTTTAAAACATAAGCAAAGAAAGCAAATTCTATGCAAAGAAGACTCAAAGATGTGGAAGATGTACGTGTTATATTACATGACATCATTAGCTTATTTTTTAATCGATATTAACGTTTTTCGTATGTTTTTGCCTAATGAAAACCTGTGAAATAAATGTCTATGCTCATTGGTTAATTGAAAATCAACATAGCTTCCCCATTTTATTTTAGGCAGGACATTTAAATATATATAAAAATTTAAATTTAAATTAAATCACATATTTTTCCTTTAAAATAGCTAAAGATAATGATGTATAATTGAACTCTGCTGCATGTAAGAAGGTACTTATGAAGAAAGTAAAACAAAAATCTAAAATGCTTGACTTACAGAAGCAGTATTTGTGTTGAATTTGGAGTATCTTTCTAAGTAATATGTTAGGTTAAATTATACAAGATAAATCAAAGTTTCTCTTTAACTGGATATAAATTCCCCACTTAAAATATTATTTTCATTTCTTATAATTATCTTAAAAGTATAGCACAAAAATTCTGTAATTGTATTACTAAAATGGTCTGGAAATTTACATCCAAAATTTATTTCATATATCATCCCCTTCATCAATAATTTCCTATTTTGATGTTACTCAAGACTCCATCCGTTCTTTTATGGCTTACGCTTTTATTTCATACATTTATTTTAAGGGGAAAAAGACAAAGAAGGTCCCATTCATTCATGGCTATTATCCCTTTTTCCATCTTTTCTTTAGTGATGGCCTTTCTTTCAGAAATCATTTTTGTAAAAAAAGAGAAATGAAAAAAAAAAATGATTTCGCATACAACGCACATATTTCTAATGAATGTACTAAAGTGTCTCTTAAAGAAAATAATTAGCGATCATTTACTCTGCAGATCTCATAGAAAACGATACTAATCAAAACATGAACGTTTATTTCTTCTTCTTGAGTTGGCAACGGCTTTGAATTCTTGAGAAGTTGCTTAACATTCTACGAATTCTATTGATCTTCTACTGAAAGAAAGAAAGCAGTTGCTAATGAGAAAGCATTATGGCATGGGGGATATTCAAGGCTTAATTGCTTGCCTAATTGAAGGATACTAGATTGCAAAGAAATGATTCTCATTAATAAAGACGATGTAAAAGAAAATATGAAAAAAATACACTTCATAAGAATAAACTAAATTTTAATTAATGATTTATATTTTAATAACAATTGAAAACGTAAATTATTATAACAAGACTAAAAAGCAGTTTTATACACTGAACTTATTTCAGAAAAATTACTAGAGTAATAATTTTCTTTATGGATATCTAATTATTATTTGTTTAAACAATAAAATATCATCATACATTTTCAAAAATAAGTAAACGAAAAAAAATGTGTATAGTGAAATTTTTGCAAAACAATTTTGATTGATTAAACGCCATATATTAATATAGCTAATAAATCTTTCATTTTTTATTTTTTCTGAATTTGCAATTATATTTTTTAAATAAATTTGACTATTAGAATGAAAAGTTTTTTAATGCCAACCATCTAAAAAACATTTCAGTGAAATTCAAATATTAATGAATCTTTTGTAAAATTATGAAAATAACTTGAAATAATTGAGAAAGTAACTTATAATTGGAATCTTATGTTGCATAAAATTTATCTTTATATTGCTTAAAAGTAAATCAGAAATGGGCTGAAGTGTCACATAAATATAAACTTGCAGGAAAGCAATATATAAATAGTTTGCCCGATGTCATTATTTTTAAATTGATATATACATATTGTGTTTGAAAACTAAAAATTAGGTTTAAACATTATATATTAATTTAATTTAATTCTGTTATGGAAAAGCTTTTTGGGATGATTATTAGAATCAATTTTAAATTAATCAAGTACTTTTATAAAAATATTAATTTTTAATAATTCATAAAATATTATTTTTATTTGTTACGTACATTGTCTATTTTCTTGAATTTGTATTAAAAATATTGTATACCATGAGTTGCCAGTATTGTTAATTAGGAGATTGCTCACTTGTAAGTTGCTCGTAGAAAAGTAAAATTGTAATTAGTTTTAGAAAGCAGCACATTGACTGGGAAACAAAGATAGAAATTTATTTATTCATTAGAAGAATGATTTATTTTTCACTAGATTTGAGATATGCAGTATTTATGCTAAATTTTATTTAAGTACTTAAAAAACATTTGTAAAAGATAAAATAGTTTGTTTTCTGAATTCTAACTTATGAAACATGAGAAAACTACTTAGAACAATTTTAAACAAAATATCATATTTCATTATTAATAGTAAAAATATTTATTTTTATGACTGTAGAGGATATATAATAATATATTCTATAGAAAAAAAACTCAGGTTCTAAATAAGCTAAATCAGTTCAACATGTATTAAAAGTTTCGTATTAAAACTTAAAAGCATTTAATACGAAACATGTTTTTTAAGAGTATATATAAAAACAACTTTTGATATTTCAAAATCAAAACTCCACTCCTTTTCGAAATTACATCCGCATACAACGGACCAAATGGATGATGGAAAATCAGTTTACCTCCGCAAGATTGAAAAATCGGTATGGGGTAATAACTCTATTCCCGTTGTTTAAAAATAATAAGCCGTAATCACCGGAAAATTGACTGGACGTATATCCATACAAGAAGCTTAATAGATAAGGTAAATTAAATTAGCATTATACCTTGCCAAACAACCCCCTTAAGAAGCATTTCTAGCTGATTTCATATTGGGCCAAAGTGGCTTCTCTTGTAGAAAGAGCTGTGTTTAACCTCCTGGACCTTCAAGTATTACTTCCTTATTTCCCTCTTACCCTATTCCCTATCATTAAAACAGCTATTCTTCTGATTTTTCAATGAATATTAAAGAGAGAGGTAAGCCCATTTTCCCTAAAGGGTGGAGCTACTAATTAAGATAGAGATAGTTTACGATCTTTATATTATGGTTTGAAAACTGTGTAGAAATTTGCATAAATTAGAAGTTCATGGGTGGAATAATTAGTCGCCGGGTGTCTTCTAGAAATCGGATTGCGGATGAACCGAATTCGAATTATGAATATTTCTAGCAAGACTGAGATTGATACTTGATTGAAATATAATATTTATCCATTAATCTTCAAAATCGTATGATATGAAACAATAATAATATTATAAATGTTACAAATATTAATGAATAAAACATGATAGCACATTAAAAACATTTTATAAGAATTTCCGCTTTATTAATATGTATAACTGTGGAATTTAATTTCCATTAACTTTTGTAGAAATATAAAAGGAAAATTACATTTAGTAAACTAATTTTTAATCTCTACAGTTAGAAAAATCGACCTAATTTTTAGTTTCTCTTCCCATCAAATCCAAAAATTAATTAAAAACTTTAATCATTTATAAATTACTTTTAAGTTAATTTTATTAAGTACAGTATCAAATCATTTTAATGTTACATATTTTTACTTCGATTAATCGATGTTAGAAAAATTTAGAACAAAACATTACTTTTTCAATATTTTAAGGGCTTAGAACTTTTCTCTTTATTTAACAGATTTTATAGGCAATAAATAAACAAAAGAATACAATATAAAGTCATTTTTTAGAGTTTTCACATATTTTGTGACATTTGTGTGTCATAAAAATGAATTAGTTTTAATTAAAAAATGTTTAATTAATTTTGTAGCGATAAAAATAGTTTTTTTAATGTTCATGATAAAAAATAATTCTATTTAATATCACAAAAAAAAATTTTTTTTAAAAATTAGTTTTAAGAAAGTCATAATTAAAAATATTTTAAGTTATCAGTTAAGGTTGATAAAACTTTAAATTTTCAAATTCAAATTTTATTAATTCTGATATTATTTCAGAATTTTTAGAATATGTAGGTAAATTATGTTTAAAATATTAACATTAATAATAGAAAAAAGTTGACGCTTTCAGGAATATTCTTTTTTATGACATGTTACATAATTTTTTAATTAATTTTTATTGAAAGATGAAAAGTGATAATGTTTAAAAAACATATAAATACGAAAATATGATCTGCAATTAACATTTCATCTGCACATATTATTCATTACTAAAGGATAGAATCAATTTTTATATTGATAAAAAATAATTATTTCCTTTCTTGGATTTTTGATTTTAATTTTAGATTTTTATTTTAAACGAAGGGTAATGTTAACAAGTTTGTGAACATAACACGCCATACAAACATGTGTGTTTTACTGCATAGTACAATAAAAATGTTTTTTTAATGAGACGTTTCTAAAAATTTTAAGATATCATTGACTTTAATCATTCTTTTGTAATTGAAATCAGGTCCTGATTGTCTTTAAATGGAGCCCAAAGGACGTAACTTTCAGGTTTATTCAAAAATATTTGAAACTAAACTTTTATTTGATATTAAGCTTTTGTGAAAATTTGCCCTAAATACTTAAAGTATGAGAAAAAGTGCATAATTCCTATATGTGGCATATAGCTCTGGTTGGTATCTTGAATACTTAAAGTCATTTCAAGGATGCTATGATAATGAGTTAGTGGAAAGGTTAAGAAAGAAACGTTCAGGAAATAAATACTTGAAAGTAATTTTCAACTGTGATAAAAGAAGGACAATCTTCATATTAATATCTAAGACTTTTTATCGAGTTCAGATCTAGCTTTACTGTAAAGTTAAGTCAAGAATATACTAACCAATAAGTTGGATATGAGGCCCATTTTGTTTTTAAGAAAATGTATTTGCATAAAATTTTATAAATTAATTAAGATGATTAGTGACTAATTTTATCAGTTTCTAAGACTTATTAACTTAATTCCCAAGTGCTTATCTTATCAAGATTTCGTTAAGGCAAATAGTTTATTAAGTATATTTTAATCAAAGATAAATGTTCTTATTGTCTTACATTTGTGGTAAATGAGAACTTTAAAAAATTTGCTAAAACACGATTTGCTTACTCATGTCTTTCAAGTAAATTTGTCTTACGAAAAGTGCAGCATTATTATTCGCATTTAATTACAAACTCACTAAATAAATTTTATTGAAATTCACAATTTATCAATAAGCATTATAATAATCTACTTTTGATGAAATAAAAAATTTATAAAATTTGAATAAAAATATAGAATATGATTTCAGAATTCTGTTTTGTTCTGTTACACTAGTTTACAATGAATTTTGAAAGAAAATTTGATAAAATAATGTGATAATTTAATTGTAATTGTGTGAAGTTTTATCATAACTCACATTCAGCCAAAGCTAAATTATGATAAGACATTACACCTCAAATTATAAACTAAATTATCATTCTCAAACACAAACATAAATTTCATTAATATGGATCACGAGACAAGAAGGTAATCTCATTTTCAATACACAGAAGCGACCGGCCTGTTTTATTTGTGGGAGTGGGCCTTTAATTTAGAAGCTTTATTCAATTTCAAGACTTTAATATGTCATGTGTCCCGAAGGTCCAAAGCTATCTGACCGTTAAGAAAGGGCGAACCATAAACTATTTGGTAAATACGCATAATGATAGGGTTTTAAGGAGTTCCAATATTTCAGGTAATTGCAATGGACGTGGGCTACTGGTTGCAATTTCGTCTTTCTTTTTTGTTTTTGGGCAGGACCATTTCTTGAACTTTAATAAAGACACCCACTTTAGCCGCAAATGTATCAGGGATTACCCAAAATTGAAGTTAATTTGTGAGATATTTTCCAGTTTTACGCCTAGGTTATTAAAGAAGGCTTGGTATCCTACTCGATTTAAAGCAAGATATAGAAGATATGGCCAAAACGTATTAGTCTTATATCATCGTAAAATATTAATTTTATTTAGAAAAATTCTGGAAGCTGGTCATAGTAAAAATAGTTCAATTATAGGAACTTAAATACATTAATACAAATTAAGGCTAAATGGTTTTATAAAAAATAAAATACATATTTTATTTTTTTATAAAATTGTTCTTATTCACTGTTTAGAAAATATTGAAGTTTATTGTACAAATTTAAAATTTACTAATGTGTATAAAATAGTTACTATGTATAAATATAAAGTAGTTTTTCTGATAAAATTCAACATTTAAATAGTTTTAATACAATTGTTTGAATGTTCTACAGTTAAAATATTTTGCAGTCAAATATTTTATAGTATTGCCTATTTGTCTTAAGCGTATCATGTAAAAAGAAACTAGAACAAGTAAAAAAATACTTAATTGCTTAAAATTTTCTATAATTATCTTATAGGACTGAAACATGTTATTAAAGGCTTAAAAGCATTTTCTTAAGGAAAAAAATTTGTTAAAAAATAATCCAAAAGTTAAATAATTTTAATAGTTCTGAATATGCAAACTTAGAAAAATCCTGATTATATATATATATATATATATATATATATATATATATATATATATATGGCAGTCTTAAAAATTATTTTAAATACATTTATTGTCCAAAATGGTCAAAACGTTTTAATCGAATAGTTGAAGTTCAGAATAAATGTTACTTAGCACAATTTTTTCTTTCTTATTTTTGTACTCATTTTTAAAATAATGTAATTTTATTCTCTCTTTCAAATCCAGGTAATATTCTATTGGTTTTACATCTGATTTGAGAAATATTGAATGAAAATTTCATCTGGAAAAAATTAGCTTTATTTCTAGCAAACAGTGATTCACTGGGCTACAAAATCAAATAATTCTAAAATATGCAATTAAATTTAAATTTATTGCATAAAGTTATTGATAAGTAAATATGAAATAAATTAAGAAAACCCAATAATTTGATAATTTATGTATAATTTTTCTTAAATTCTTACCTTTTAATATAAATTAGAATTAAAATTATCATATAATTGTCGGAAATATAGTAAACCAAATATGCAACAATTTAGAGACATATAATAGTTTTAAACTTTTTAATTGAACTTTGTTTGAATAAACTGAGTTATAATAAAATATTAATTGTTTGATAATTATATGTTTCGCATATAAATGCTAATTATATGTTTTGAGTATTACTTTAATTTTACTTACATTGATTTTGAAGACATTAAAATTTCAGCTTTAAGAATTTTTTAGTTACCTTCTAAGCATACCGGATGTAAATTTAAATATGAATATCAATGTTTCACGTAATCTGTAATATTTCGATGTAATAAAATGATATTTGAAAATACATATAATTGAATTTATATAAACAGCAAATGACACTCTTTAGAGCCGTTGGAGAACAATCTAAAGTCAAATTATTTATAGATTTCCAAATATTCATATCAGATATGATTATTCAGTAGCATAAAATTAAGATATAAATTGCATTATATTCAAACAGAATAATTATGAATCCGATTCTACATCGAAAATAACTCTCTAATCCTGACACGGTTTATGTTCCAGTGCAAAAGTGGTTTCCAGCAACACAATTACAAGATCCGATCGCATTCGCTTAGATCAAACATTTAACCATGCTTTCTACCATGATCGAGCATGCAAATTCGAGCACAAATCGTCGAAAGTAGCATGCCACTTTGCTTTTCCACAATCCCCTAATCAACACTCGGGGCCGCCAAGCAACATGAGGAACAAACTCCAGCCCTTATTGTTTATCTGAGCTTCAAAATCGACGATTTGGAGCAGTAAAGACACCCCAAACTCACCGATTTTATTGGAGATTTGGCGATAAAATCTGCCTCGTGACTGGTGTTTGTCTTGGCAGATGGAGAACGGTTTTCGCATTGCAGCATTTTAGGCGGCGATTTGCATTTCGTAGAACAATTAGGTTTGTTGGAGATCATCCCAGCTGATTCGATGAAGTTTGTTTGAGATGAGATTTTCGGTTATATCCGCAACCAGAACTCAACTCCAAATCGGTTTGCCTCAGTTACCCTTTGTCGGTGATTAGTTTGGAAAACCTAGATTACGAACTCCTGTTGTTCATATTGAAAGGACGCTGCCAATACCCATCGTAAAGTAATTGAATATTAAGCATACAGATTCCACCGAGAATAGAACTTTAAAAATGAGTAATTATATTTTAGATCCTGCTTATAACTAAAATTTAATTACTCATTCAAACTTATAACAATTTATAGTAAAAACATTTTTTAACATTTACTTGATACGATGTAAGAATGCATACAAGAAATGCTTGCCTAGAATACGACAAAAATATAAACAAATCTGAAAATAATTGTATCTATTCGAAGTAAAATATCTTAATTTTATAATTATTGTAGATATTTTGTTCTAAAATAGATTGAAACTAGAATCATTCAGAATTGAAAATTTTCGCGTGTAAATCATTTTAACGCAAAGTTATCTCACTGAACATTAGAATTTTAGTTTGTTTTATCATATAATGCATCTTACATATGATAAATCAGATTACTAATTAATAAATGTAAAATTAAAATTAATTAATTAATAATCTGAATTAATGCAAGATTCATATTAATTAATTAATAAGTAGTTACATCTCCTTTTAATTGAGATAAATTTTATTTGTTATTTATTTTCTGATACCATTTCGCTTCCTTATTTTTAACATTGTAGAGGAAAAACGATACTGAATCATCATAAAATGGGTAAAATATCAGAAATTAATTCAGAATATAATTATATGAGTTTTAGAAAAATGCTAATGTATGAAATGAGTAAACGTAAGCATAATTAATTTCTCATACATTAAATCTTTATTTTGTGAGTTTGAATAATCCTTGAATTTTTAAAAGTTTAAATAACTATTTGAATTGAATAATATATAAAGTTTCTTATGCATTTTTTGTATAACTTAATTATCGTTTCAGAGAAAATATTTATTAAAATGGAGTTTAATAATGAAAAACAATGATTTGAAATGCTGTGTTGGTGAAAAAAGAAAAAAAGACAATTTGTCTATTTAAAAATTACTCTTCGATTTTGAAAAACTTGTATTATTTAAAGATTCAAAAAGAAATAGAAAATTCTAAAAATTATGGGGGAACTTCATAAAAAATAAATTTTTTTAGCAAAATGGATTTTAATTTTTTAGGAATTTATTATTAAAATTATAATTTTACTCATGATTATTAAATGTAACATGTATAACATATTTATCATGTGTGACATAAATAGAAGACAATAGAATTTTGTCGAAACATCAATTTTTTTCAATGTTTTTTAGCCTTTTTTAATCATTTTGTATTTATTGCGATACACTATAGTAGAAATGTAGCTATATGCTATCGAAGAAATGTATATAAATTGATGTATAAATTTAATGTGTTATTTGAATATCAAATTAAATTATTTTAAAGCAACTTGCAAAACATTCATCACAATATTATATTAATTTTAAAATCAACTTAGTTAGAATTCTCTGCGGCTGCTACTGAATCAGAAGATATTACAAGAAGCAGTAGCCTTATGTTTATATTTATGCTTTTATTTAAAATTGCCTTTGGTTTTATAATATCATTAATAACTCTCTTCTAGATACAATTAAGCATTTTTATAATTTAGTCACTTAAATCTTTTTTATTTACTTTGTACTTTTTACACAATAGGAAAATACGCTGAAGCATATTTTTCTCATCCACTTATTATGTTAAATATGGGAATTCATTGATTTTTTGTAAGCCGAAAGGTATTATCAAAAATATATATATAAAAAAAATTATATTTTAACTAGTGTATTGCCGAACCTCAGATAAAAGAAATTCAAAAGCAATAGTTCACTATCTTGGGAGCTATTTTTTAGTGATCATGGCCCATTCAAATGAAAATTATTAAATTTTAACATTAACTTCTCATAAAAACATGGTGGCTAGCGTTTATCCTCTTGTTAAGAGTACCGTTTGTGTGCAAGGAAAATGAACTCTATTATAACAATTTTCATTTTTTTTAAAAATATTAACTCATTATCACATAGATTACACAAATATTTAATAGAAAAATATGATTGTACAACAATAAGTAAGAATTGGCTA
Source organism: Latrodectus geometricus (assembly GCA_026290005.1). Taxonomy (NCBI): domain Eukaryota; kingdom Metazoa; phylum Arthropoda; class Arachnida; order Araneae; family Theridiidae; genus Latrodectus; species Latrodectus geometricus. Next base: position 679,593 of record JAPDSC010075500.1, on the reverse strand, counting down.
ACGTTGTCATATTTCATGAGTAGTGTTATTTAACCATGTTTCTTATCACAATTGGCATTCAAAACTTTTTGCTTTTCATGAGAAAAACAGGATAAGTATACTTTGTTTATTTTTTTCGCTCAGTCTATTGTGTTAACTATTTAAATCAAACTGAAATAATGATTATATGATTTTTTATTTTTATTTTTAATCATCTAAAATTACCTTTGTGAAAGATTAGAAACCATACTATCATTTCTGTTAAAACTGTTCTCATAGTATCATAATAGAAAATCTAGTTTTCCTTGAGAATTATCGACCAATAACCGGTATTCAGTTTTAAATGTAAAATGTAATAAAATTATCTTAGTATTACTCCTAAATGATAATAGACGTGTTTTTAATCTGGTTTTTTTATTTTCCTCCTTACTTTCTTGAAAAATATGCATAATGATATATATTGTTTTCCTCCTTTTCATGGCCTAGAATTTACAAGTAAATATAATACTTCAAACGAGGTAAGATTATTTATAAAAATTTATAAATTAATGATTATGGAAAAAACAAACTTATGCTTTGAAACTCATTAAATAAAATAAAGTATTTTTATATTTTATAATAAATTTTTGATAAAGCAAATAACTTTTTTATTTTTAAACAATAAATTGCATAAATTTATATAAATAAAGTATAAAGTAAAGAAATATTAATGCAATATATTGCAGACATTAGATTTACAACTGTAGTAGTTTTGCATATAAAGGATCTGAATTCAGTATAAAAAAAGGGGGGGGGACTGAAATAGCTTGGTGGAAAAAAACATCTTTCTTCCATACAGACAATAATGAATTCGATACTTGACTTATTCGAAGATTGATGTGATGAAATAGTGGTCTTTAAGTGATGAAATAGCATTGTGATAAAATTATGGGGATCCAATACATAAGAAATAGAAAACTAGAAGCAAATAGAATAAAAAAAAATTTAAAAAACATAGAATGTATTTATAGTGTTATCAAATGTATTGCGAGAAATTAGACGAAAATCAATTTTCTGTTGTTCAGAAAAGATATGTGTATGTGTACTTTGAATGAATGAAAATTTTTAAACGTGACATGGATCACAAAGTTTATTTGTATGGAATACATAAATTAAGACTTTTTATTAAGTCAAACCAAAATTAAAGTTATACATCAAACACCAAAACTTTGAAATGCAACTATTGTGCATCAGATTTGTAACTAAGTTGATTTCTAATATATCTTTTCCTTTTTTAAAAATACGAAAACAAATTTGCAAAAAATGTCTCAGTGAGCAAAAATTTTATTTCTTTATGAAGATGAACAGACTTTTATGCATGAATATTTTACTGTTTCTATTTTTATTTATTTGTTATTAAAAATTTTACTGTTTTTATTTGTGTTGTTATTTGTTTTATTACCTTACTTCACTCTATATATATGATATCATTTATAATGTATAAAATCACTACATACATTATTGATTGTTATTATTAGTTTATTACTGATATACCCTTGAATAAAAATTGCAGATTTATGTACCTATATTAACGAAGTAAATTGCAATTTATATGAATATATCACCCCCGATACAAATCTTTGACACCTGTTAGCAACCTCAAACAGCCCATCACGTTACTGGTGATATAAATCTTCAGACCATAAAAGTGTTAAAAAAAGTGAGCTTATGTACATACAGACACGAGCGCTATCGTAAACGTAGGTGGTGATTTCAGCGTCCTAATTCACGCGCACTAAGCTACTAATTTGTATTCGGGCCGGACCTATCTATTTTCTGTATCTATGGAGACGCCTTTGAAGGGGAACCATTCCCGTTAAAAAGAATACAACGAATTGGTTGGAGATACTGTGCAGTAGATCTGGTCGAAGAAATGGTGCGTGTTTTAAGGCATATTACACTTGATCAGATTTGTAACTAAACGCTTCCAATTATAGGGTTACCCACTCTGAATCTCTGCTGATTCCTTCAATTCGTGCCAAGGCTTGAATGCAAAAGTGCTGTATTTTAAAAATTCTATTATTAAAATTACTTAGTTTTATAAATAAAAAATAAATAATTAAAATAGAAATAAGGTACAGAACATAAATTGTTTTTTTGCAATAATCAATGCATTTATTTATCAATCTAATGTTTTTTTTTTTAAATAAATAAATAATTGTTGGAATCCTTTCAAGTTAGTATATTTTTGGCTCACTGGAGCTTAGTAACTGAACAACGTTATTTACAACGAAACGTCTCGAATTCGATCCCATCTATTATTGAATAGCGTCATTATAGCGTTTATGACTTTTGCATCCACGTCTATCGAGGTAGGGGCTAGGGGTTTTTCCAGATTTTCTCCCTTGCAACACGTGAAAATGGCCTGCTGTCTATGAAAAGTCCTTCCTGAAAGCAATTACATGGTGAACGTTAAAAACTTTTTCAGTAAATTCAAGGTTTTAAACAATCCATAATGGGGTCTCAAAGTTGATGTGTTTGTTACTCAAAAATCACATTATGTAAACTGTAGTAAATTTAACGAAGATGTAAGATTTATACTAGATTCTGAAAGCTACAGGGCTTATCACAAGGTGAGAATCAAACTCACGGGTTAGGAAGAGGAAGTTCAAAACGTTAATCACTTAGTAACAACTCGGGTCGATTCGGCTGCTTATTTATAATGCTTGCTATAGCTTACCAAGTTAAAAGATAGTTAATCATGCGTGTGATACAGGAAAAATAAGCCGAATAAAAGAAACAGATATTTTTGCTTAATTCCTTTGGAAAATGACAGCAAAATAAAATTCTTTTATTTATTATAAAAAATATTTATAAATTTATATAATTTATTTATAAATTTGGAATAATGAAAAATAGAGAACATAATACAAATTTTTTCACAGTTTTAGAGAGATAGAGCTTTACATATATATGTGTGTGTGTAGACTAACCTGTTATATATTCAAGAGAGAAAACACTTCGTTTATTTATTAAATTTTGGCATTTAGTTTGTTTGGGTAATGTTGAAAAAATGGATGAAAGTAGGATTTTAAGAAAACATTCTAAACTGGTAATCTTTTACAAAAGATCCAAAAATAGAGGTTCGATGATATAACCAAAGATTTAACCATCATGAAAATAAAGATCAGGAAATTTAAGGCCTAGAATAGGACAGCTTTTAGTGATATTCAGCAAGCTAAGGGTTACCCCAGAATGTTGCGCTATGAAAGAAAAGAGAACTTGTTGCATATGTTATGTTTATTCAGATTTTCATATAAAAAGTTATAAATGTTATTGTGTATAAAGCCTTTAAAATATATTTAAGGTTTTCTAAAGGTTTAAAAGAATAAGATAAATTTTCTTAATATGTTGCATCAAAAGTTATTTTTTGTTCCTAATTTTGTGTTCTATAATATAAAATTTTGCTGTCCCAAATTTTCAAAAATTTTGATTAATTTAAATTTTATCAGCAGTATTAGTTCCGTTGATTTCTTTTTGGGATTTTTTGCAGCACAATTTAATTGTCTTAAAATGTTTCACAACAATAGTTTTTATTCTCTTTAGATTTCTCTTTCATTGATCTTTTTGATTTGTATGTTGGAAAAATTTCATCAGAAATTTTATCTATCTTAAATTTTAGTGTTGATTTAAGAGATTTCAATCATAAGCTTTATAATAATTACTTTTACCGGACCAAATAAATCATAGAATACCATGTTTAGTGGAAATGTAATCTAATTTAAATATCCAAGATAGGAGTAAAAAATATAATAAATCTTTTTTTATATATTTTACAATTTACTTTTAAAGTTTGAATACGGGTTTATTAATTTTTACAAGCAGCTAACAAAAATCTTTTTCTGGTTTTTTTATACTTTGCATTACATTTCTGTCAAATGATTGACTGAAAACTCTTTGATTTATACATATCATCAATAATGCGCCAAATGTGATAACCCTGATCCTATTCAGTACCTGAATTATTATAAATATCGCCTATGACGTGCCAATAATTACTTCCTAACTCTTCTAGATCTAATTGGTATTGTGAGAAAATGTGAAGGCTATTTAAACTTCACAGCCCCTCACACTGAATTCGTGATGTCACAATCTGCACGCGGGATCGGCTATTATATCACCCCACAGTGTCGATATCTGTTTCATCAACAAATAGCCTTGATATAAGCATTGTTTAAGAATAGTTTTTTTCCTTGTGGAGGAGTTTAAATAGCACCATTTAGGGATGATTATTTGATCGCCGCAACTTTATACTAGATCCGTTCTGAAAAAACAGTCACAATTATTTTAGGAGCTGAAACCTAACTTTGTTAAAAGAATTTTTGTAGTCAGTGTAACATGCTAGAACAATTTTATTGATTTAAATATTGCATACAGATAAACGTATTAGATTTTTTATAATACTTTTACATACGTAAAATATAACATATAAATAATATAAAATTAATATATTTTAATATAATTAACTAAAATATGACTTCAAAACTTTCATTTTTTAATGAAGTACAGTTTATCTATTAATAACATAATACATAAGTTAAAAAGGTTTTATCTCGTATAAAATACATAATCCTAAATTGTTTATTTTTTAAATTATTGACAGTCATTTACATAAAACAATTACAGTTTATGAAAGCTGACATCTGTAAAAGTTTTTCTAACATTTAAGTGCATTAGAAATATAATGCAAGAACAAAATTCAATTTTACTTTATTAAGGATTTCTTCAAAAAGTTTTGCAATATTTCGTCATTATGCTTTCAAATGTTGGTGTATTTGCTTTACTAAGTGTATTTTAGTCTTTTCCTTCTATTAAATGACACAAGTGTATTAAATAAATTGATTTAAACTGTGAATCATCCAATTCTATATTACGATTAATCATCCAACAACTTTTCCTTAAATATAGACTTTATAAAAGCCATGAAAAAACTCAACAAACTTACCCACAAAATTTTCTGTAATAGTGTGTATATTGAAAATTTTGAGGCTTTTCTTACTTAAAGTGTAAAAATGTTTTTAAGAAACTTCAGCAATAAAATAATAATTTTGATAAAAAGTGCTGTTTTTATACCGAAAACACGACAGTAGACTTGTTAATCATATGTATATTAATTTCCTCTATTGATATATTTCAATTATTATTCTTACGTAATCATACCGTTTATAATCAATTAATGATATTGTTTATAATCCATCTTATAAAGCAATGATAAAAATATTTTATTTTTTTATCTAAACGAATAATATATTAATTTCCAAAACAAAATCATAAAAAATTCTTAATTTTAGAGCAACAATAAACTTTGAAAAGTAATGAAATGAAAAGAATATTACCTATTGATGGAGGAAAATATTAGTATTTTGCAAAAAAAGTTTTAATGGTATAATTTACTTTTTCAAAAAAAAAAAAGTGTTATTATATTAAAGATTTTTTTAATTTCTTTTAATGTTAAAGAATTTTCTCCCTAAAAACCTGTAGCTTGAAAATAGTTATGAAAATATTAAAATTTGATGGGCTGAAAAATAGTACATAAAAAAAAGTACAATGAATTTATAAGGTTACATATTTTTTTAAGTAAAATTTCTTAGATAAAAAATGCTTTTAGAAAAAGATAAAGCTTTTAGATTTTGTCCTGGCATTGAATAGAAACAGCTAGTGTTTCATGTACAATAATATGCTGAAAATATTAAAAATAAATTGAAAATTTTAGAAGAGCATAGGAAAACAATATTTTTATATGCATTATATATAATAAGTATTTTCTAGATACAATAAATAAAATATACTATTAATAATAAAATGTATTTTAAAATAAATGAGAATATTTAAAAAGAGCATTTAACATTTGATTGGAAAATACAAAAAATATAAATCCTCTCTCTTGATATCAATAAAAAAGTAATTTTTTCCTTCAAGATTTCTTAAAGTGGGTTATATATATCTGTTATTTATTTATTATATTAAAAAAGTATTCCAAATAAATATATCTCATATTTTTTTGTTAATAATTTTATAAATAATAAAATTGTTGAAAAGAAATTTTTTTCTAAGTATTATCAATGTGTTATATAGAACTTTTATGAAAATAATATTTCTAAATTTATAAGTAATTAAATTTTCATATATTACTTTTAGACAAAATCAGAGGTAAATAGATATTTCATTTTCATTTATGAATGGTATTAATGGTAATCATTTATATTTATATATGAATAGTATTTCTTTTGTAAATAATCCCACTTTTCTTCCTTTGCAAAAAATATTTGTTTCTACGATGTATTGGTTTTCTTAAAACCCAATTATCAATTAATATAACACCAGTTTTTAGTTTTTTTTTCTCTTATGCATGCTATCGAATTTACTATAATTTTTCTCTGTACATAAAATTTTTCGTTTATTATATTTTCATTTGAATATCTTTTCAGGTTTTGTATTGTTATCTATTGTTTTTTTTTCACGCCCATACCCATCACTTCATTGTGTACATCCAAAGAACACTCTCTTAATACTAAATCCAGCTTAAAAGTGTTTCAGTGTTTATACATGTACAAACATTGAAATAATTGCTTACTTGTATTTATTATATCATGTTTATGACAATAAAGTTGAAGGTTCCAGCCTACCCCAAGCAATCACCGAATGTAATGTCAGAATTTATGAACACATAAAGTCACGTGAATTTATATAATAAAACCTGGTGTTGTGTAGTGGTAGAGTAACGAACAAGTCATAGGTTCGATCCTCGGTGGGCAAGGTCGACTCAGCCTTTCATCCGCTCAGTGGGTCGATGAAGTTGAGTATCAAGCATGCTTGATAACTAAACTCTGAAGGTTTCGTGTTAGGTTTACCATCAAATCGGAAAATATGCTTCGCACCCCAAGCCCTCAATCGTGAATCAGGTATGGGCACCGTAATCCTTGGCCCCCATAAGGACAGTCGTGCCACTGAGTTTAGCTTTTAAAATTTCATAATGTCGGAATGATTTATAAAGACGATTACATGAAGTTCATTTTGAAATCAAAACTTAAAATATTGCACGTAATAATATATTTTATTAGTTGATTGTGATGCTGACAACTGTTACAACTATATCCGTTTAACTAAACCACAAAGAGAAAACTAGAAATGAAATAAACTATATCTAAAAGACTTTTGTAATATTTTTATAAAGAATTTCTAATAATTAAGTCCTTAATATAAATATGTGTTTGCAAATTTCGAAAGAGTAGAAATAAAATTCATCTTACAATGGAAAAATGGTCTTACTTTTTAGAAAGTTACCACCATAGCAAAGAAAAGCTAAACTGTCGCTATAAATATCATTTAACGAATTTAGTTTTTGGAAAGGGTTTAAGCGAAGAGCAAATGACTTTCTGTAATTGACTCCGTGATTAAGTCACCAGTTGAGAGAATAAATCACATTTAATTAGTTCGTGCTGTAGGTCCAAAAGAAAATTTTCTTCATTTAGTTGCTATTTTTTTCTGCATACATCTGTGTGTGTGTGACAGTTCCAACGTGAACAACTTATTTCCACCGACGTTTGGGGAATTTAATGAATTATTTTCACGTTCGCCTTCCACTTCTGCCAACATTCTTCCTCTCGCCTAATTGACAAGGGGACACACTTTATTTTTTTTTATTGTTCCTTTTTCTTTTCCTTGTTTTTGTCACTCCCCCGTAATCTACGGTTACTAAGCGAGGGTGGTCCATCGTTAAAAAATTCTCTCGTCATGTTGATATCTGTTTCTGAGGAGAAAGAAAAACTGAAACGAAGAGAGGATGAGAAAAAAATTACAGTCAGGAGGGAAAGAAACTAGGAGGGAAAATTTTGGACAGAATATCTGTCAGAAGGACGAGAAATTATTGGTGACCCTGTTAAACTCCCAGATTCCTCTCAAATGGGGCATAAACGTGTCAGCTGAGAAAGTAAATGTTGAGGAATATAAATATACTTCTTCTTTTTATTCCCGATGATAGTTAAGCGACCAAAAAGAATGTGAAATAGGTGTTTTTCCTGCTGTTTACATAAGAGAGAAAATAGTGTTTTTCTGGAAGACTTACACTTCGCTAATGATTATTAGAGAAACCAAGTTATATATACTGTTTATGAGTGTTTAGCGTCACAAGCTCTAGGTGTCACTTGAGTGAAATATCAGTCTAACTTATTAAAAGGGTGAAAATATGAAATATTTATTGCGAGATTGGAAAAATTTTCGAGCATCATCAAATCAAGCCAATTTTGAAGTTTGGAAGAGAAAAATAAATAGCAGTTGAGACATTCGGAATGATTTATATTGAATTTTAAAAAAGTTCGTTTTGTGCTGAATGGTGATAAATTCTCTTAAAAGAGTAAATACCTAAAATAAGATTGTTATCTATTTAATTCTATAATCAGCATTTTTGAATAACAGAGGAGAGAATGTTAAATTTTTCCATAAATTTGAATCAGAATAATATTATTGTAATGTAAAGTAATAATATAATAATTAAGAAAACATATTCTAAAAAATTTGCGAAACTAATATTCTCAAAAAATTTAATATAATTATAATAAAGACATAATACAATATTTAATAAATATTAAAAATCCTATGCATAAATTCAAAGTAAAGCTATGCATAAATAAACAGATAACAAAATATAATTGAAAATAATTATCATTCACAATTCATAGAAAATACACAAAAGAGAATTAATATGACAGAAGTGAACGCAAATGGTAACGTATAGTGGTTTATTCATTTACATTGTGTATAATATTACTTAAATAAATAATTATTATTTTTTAAGTTAGTTGATATTATTTACTATAATATTGTATCTCGAAAACAAATCTGTAAGCTCTTTATTTTGCATTTATTAATTGATTTACTTATACAGAAAAATTCCTAATAGTGAAAACAGTGATTTTTCGTGTTTTCTTCTGGCATTTTGTTTTTTGAAGCATCTTTAAAATTTCCAAGAAATTGAAATATCAAAAAATATCAAATATTTAATGCAAAGTGTAGAATATATTCCAATGTTGAAATTTTCAGTTTAAAAATAAAAACTAAAAAACATAAATGAAAATTTATATTTATAAGATATGCATGAATATTTTTATTAATTAAAATATTCCACAGAAAAAAGCTTTTAATTTACTGTTCAGTGACTGAAAGATTGAACACCTTTGTCTTTTACCTTAAAATTTAAGATAGATCATTATCTAAATTTTTAAGGTAAATGTGACATACACTTTTTAGGAGTTAAGGAACAATTATTTGTACAGATATATAAAATTTAATTCTTAAACTGATTAATAGTTAAAATTATATTTAATGAACTTTATTATGCTTTACTATATGTATACACACAAAAATGTAATAAGAATTTCTGAAAATAAGTTTCAAAATTTACCAAATATTATTTCAAATTCACCCGCATTTATGTAAATTTGTGATTTTTAAATATTGTATATTGATATTTAATATATGGTGATCTTGTCTATGCATTAATACTTTTAAGCAATTATTAAATTTAATATTATAAATTATTGTAAACAATTATTAATTTAATTAATACTTTTAAACAATTATTAATTAATATTTTTCATGTTTTGAATATAATTATAGTTAATATTTAAATGAGAATATAAATTTTATAACATCATCAGAATAAAATTTGCATAAAATATTTATGAGGATTTTTTTCTGTGATTATTATGTCAATTTAATGAATTATATAATCTTTCTTATTTAATATAAATTTGTTAAAGATACCAAAAATAGCATTTTTGAAAAAAAAAAGTAGTTTAAATTGAATAATTTCAAGTATTCATCTTCCAGTATCTATTTCAATTAGAATTGGGTAACTTGAATTTAATTTTCAATATGCATTCATTTCAATTATTAGTTTGCTTGCCTCTAAAGAACACAGTATTCCACCAAAGTAGTACGTTTCTCTTCATCAGAATAAATTAAAAAATACAGAGACATTTTTTGTTTGAAAGAAAAAGGGTATAAAATTATTATTATTAAAACCGATATAATGACTTTTTACTTGATGGGTAAACAATCTTTTATGTTCAATATTAGTTTTACTTAGCATCAGTTTTGGTAAAAACTTGTTATAAAAATAACAGAAAAGCTAGTAATTTTCTTTTTATTTGATCATTACCGTTTTTGAAAAATATTTTCCCTACACTATTGTGAAAAAGATCAAATTCTAAGTAGGACTTCAAAATAGCATTAATTTTTTCCCCTAGGAAATCTCGTACCATTTCTGCCATCCTCACAATGCGAATGATCCACTTTGCTTTCAAGTTATTCCTATTTTCAAACTGAATGACATTATTATTTTTTTCTCTGGCATACTGAGAAGGCAGATATCAGGATATTTGAAAGGGGAGACAGATATCTCACTTTTTCTCCATTCATATCGTCGATACATATTTATCGAAGCCATCTGCAATAAGTCCTTCCCACCCCAAAGTCAAGAGGCCATAGAAACTTCCAATATCCCCTATCATTGCCGTGGCTAGGTCTGAATCCATTTCTATGGGTGAAAACTGACGAAAAGGATCGGTTGGGGGACGAGAAGGACGCATGTCACTTCAGATGGGAAAGTATCAGAACTAGAGGGGTGAAAGAGACGCAGCCCCATGGCTTTTATATAGCCACCTCAGCGGAAGAGGGGGTTATCAGGAACAGAAAAACCACTTCAGCGATTGAAGCTCATGTTTGTATAAATCGACGGTGGCTTTTGCGGCCTCTTAATCCCATATAGAGTTATTGGTAGTCGTGGTGGAGTAGAGAAATGGGGGGGGGGCTCTGTGTGCGAGAGGCCTATTCAAGAATGGCTTGTCGAATTGCCCGTGTGCCTGTTCACGCCTCTGTTGTAGACATGTTTTCGAAAATTTTTGTGTCCCATCGTAAAGTGACGGAATCGACTGATTTTCCCAGTGGAGGAGATTTTTATTATTTCTGATTTAAATCAGCCAATTCAGAAGCTCAATTGGGAAGGAGGTTCCAGCTGTCTACTTGACCGGAAAAGCGTCCATCTGACCTCCGGTAGTTGCATTTTTGATTATTTGTTTTATTGTAAAATACACATATTTACATAGAAAGAGACTTAGTATTATTTTTATTATAAATAGAAGGGAACTCAGACATATGCTTCATATATAAACGTTTTATTGAATTAATGAACATAAATAAGTTTGATTTTTTATAAATCATACTAAGCAGATTTCTTGTCTAAAAGCATATGTAATCATCCAAAGTTTTTTTTTTCATTCTTTTTTATATTTATTTATTTATTTATTATTATTATTAACCCTTATATGGTGCAAATAAAATTATTGGCTTTTTCATGCAGATTTTCAGTTGGTAGCGTGAGAGACCTGAGTGAATGTATTGCAATTATTGAAAACAAAAAACATGTGTACACATTCTAAAAGGGATAGCTTCAGCCATATTTGGAAAATAGTTTGGTTACGATTCTTTAATTTTTATCAGATTTGTGATCCTTAGAATATGGTGGCAAATAAAGGGCATTATAGGCATTTAATGCTTTTCTTTTTCCGAAAGGGCAAAAATGCCAAACAAGTGGCAAATGACATATGCGCTGTTGAGGGTGAGGATGCTAGATGAAGAATTTCCTTTAATGGAAAAATTTCGACTCTTTGGTTGAGATCAAAACCCATTTGGATAATGAGCCGAGAAATCTGAGAGGTTCTGGAAGGATGGAATTCTCAAGCTATACGAAAGATGGAGAAAAGTTGTGGAGCAGAATGATACTTATATAATTTAATAAATGTTTATCAATATTTAAATGAGCTGAGTTTTAATTGTCCTAAAATATCGGCACGAGCTTTCCGGACAACCCAATATTAACTTTAATATATTTTCGTACATTTATAAGTTCATAATTTATTTCTCATAGTAATTATTATAATGATATTTTTAAAGTTCATATATATTAACAAACTATAATGAAGGGAATATTGTTTTTACATAGAATAAAATGTATGAAATTGTATTAATGACAATAAATTCCATTTATTACGATAATCGCTTGCATGGATATTGTTCAAGTTCTAGTTTTAAAAATTTCTTTAAAATTAGAAATATAAATAAAAATTTTAAAAAAAATCCTAGAAATTAAGGTGTTACTTAATATATTGGAGCTAATATTTTTATATTTACATAAAACAGGTCAACTTATAAATAACATTATATTGTAAAGAATTCTCACTATGGGAAATGGAACTCTAATTTTTATATAGTCTTTAGCAAGCACGCGGCTAAACAACAAAAGGTTATCTTTCTATGTGAAGAAAATCTCAGGGGTCATTAATATACATCAAGTATCCAGATAATTTCTTATGACATCAGACGTTCATTAAAGATGATATTTACAATATCAAAAACTCATTATTTTTATATCATATATTAATTCATTAAATAGGAGGAACACGTCTATTGAATGTTAACTAAAAAAATATAATGAGTCGATTTTAAAGGAACAAAGTTCGGAATTTGAATGTACATTTCACAAACATCAAATACTTGTATGATTTAAAATGTTGAACATATTTCGGTATATTTTTAATTATACAAAAAATAAATTGCATATTTATAATCTCATAAGTTATGTCATTTGCCCTATTTAAAGGGTTAAAAATAAACTAATAGGATTTGTCTCAAATTATAAAGATTATTGCTATTAATAATGTTATAACAGAATTTATAGAAAGTAGCTATTGTATTTTAACTATAAAGTCTATGTGGCCCTATATGCAAATTTTCATTTAATTCTTTCATAATGAATTCAGTCATCGTGACTTTGAATAAATTAAATAAAGATCCTGGCGTACGAAATAACAAGAAAACTATCGATGTGATTGGGTCTTAAGGCTTTACAGATCTCATTTTAAAGAAGAAAGCTTTTATTTTAGCGGGAAAATTTAGGCTTAAGTTATTTCTTTGGCATAAAAGATCCATTTATATTTTCATTCTGGGGGAGCTTACTTTTTGACAAGAATTAGTGAAACCTAGCTGGACACTTCAGAAAATCAGCTAACCTTACATACTTGACAGTTCGGATCTGGTGCAGGGTGGTCTGGTAACATACCTACAGCATGATTTTAAGATGGTTGAGATATGCCTATTCGAATAGGTCTAGTCTCGACTTTCTTTTTACCCCCAGCATACTGTCCCAAATGGTATTTCTGGGGAAATTTGGCATTATTCCTTACGTCTGAAAATTTTGTATTTTTCTTACATTATTCAGTACCTTTTGTTTGATAACATTACTTTTGTAGTCAAGTATACATTATTAGAATTTCAAAACCATGAGAGAATATTTTAAACTTTTTTTTAGAAAAATTAATACGAAATATATGATTATTAATAATTTTTGAAGAAACTAATTTACAATTTTTTGAAAAAGATAATCATGTATTTTATCTCTTTAATTTTATTTATTTATTTTATTTTCAGTTTCCTTTTCATTATTTATAGTTGTTTTCATTTTGGTCATTTTATTGATCTGTTTGAAACGTGAATTTAATATAGAATCTGTTTTTTTTTTTTTTTATCTTCAACACAATTATTCAATATAGTTAATAATTATAGTAGGAACTTTTTAATAATAACGTAAGAATATAAAAATCCGTCAATTACACATACAAGTGGTTAGTTTTGTTTTTGCACACAAATTGCATTGTCATTGACAGTTGTTTCTTGGCAAATGAAACTTATTAGTTTTCCTCTTTTTTGGACATATTTAATTTGTATGAGGACTAACACACACACAATTAAAGCAGAATTGTAAACGCTATAAACATTAAGCCAACCATAAGTTGAAACCACAATTTTTGAACTTAACGGAAAATTCTAATTATTCTATTACCATCTGAGCGTTTCGTGCTTATTAAATCAGAACGGAAACTGCAGTTCTTATATAGTAACTGAATTATAATTCACAGGAATATCTAACATAATTTGTACAACTTCGAAAATTATGTTGCTAAAGTACTCATTTTAAATTAGCTGATAATTTTAAATAAGAACTCACTTTGGCAGTGTTATTTAAGAAGTAATATGATTTAATTGTATGTTATTCAAGGTACTTAATTGGAATTAATTGTAATTAGTTGGAAGTAGGTTTTGAGACTGCTTATAGTTATATTCGAACACGAAAGTAAAATATTTGAAGAATATATTGAGATTTACTTGAAGATTGAATCTAGTATTAGAGGATTAAATTTGTTCTTTAATTTGTGAGGATTTTGTTATTATAGATTTCAATATTATTCTTTGAAAACAATAAATTAAATTGCTATTGTAATAGATATACTTGAAAAAAAATAAAATATATGTTCTTTTGTCGTAGAGTTTGGGGAAAATACGTCTTGATTCAAGTAATTGTTTCAACCGATTATCTATATAAGTGCATCTCAAGCAATGTGTCGCGATACTTTTGTGTGCCGCCAAATTTTAGAAATGTATATAGTAAAAGCAATTATGTTTCTTTTATTGCAAGTAAAACAGTAAGCGTATTGTTGTTTTCGTAGTACATATTATACTGTTTTATTTTGCATTCAAAATTGTTATCATAAACTATTTTACACAGTATATTATTGGTAAGTAAGCAAATTTTAAACTTATCTTTTTCTTTGCATGCCGCAAAATTTTGAAATCTTTAAACATATGCCATGACAAAAAAAAAAAGAATTACAAATTTATATAAATATTTGACTTATACTTCCAAAAATAGTTCCTTTTACTTCTATTGTGAAGCTATCTATATATTAATAACGAATTTCTTTAAAAAATTTACTTTTCTCACACCTAGTCAAACTGTTCATAGTTCTTTTATCAATAGTTGATGAAATAACATCCATTTTATTCGTCATAGTTTTAAAAATAACCAAGAAAGTTTCACCTGAGGGGAGATAATCATTACATTCTGGCGGTAGATTCCCGTCGCAGAAAAGGTCAAGAGTCTTTTCTCTATTCACGTATTTAAAGTTGATTGTTATTCCATTCGTTTCAATGGGGTCCGACGTGTCTTTTCCCCGCCTGTCAAACTCCATCGACTAAAGAGATATACAGGGATCGTTGCAGCTAGAGGGGGATATCGTGGGGAAAAGTCCATTGTTGTAAACACAACATTTACCCCGCAATTGTTAGCCCTGATATGGGTGAATTAGAACGCGGTTTTCGACAGGGATTTTGTGGGCACCCCACTTCGCGGCTCGTCGCCATCACCCAATGCACAAATTACACTATTTTGAAGGCAATGAACGATTCATATCGAATCAGTTAGCGTCGCTGCTTCCTCTCATATTTTTAGAGAGAACGAAGAAAAAATGTTTATTTATTTTTTTTTACATCATCATTTTCATATTAGTTAAAGATATTATATGAAGTAAAATGGGGGGAAAATCTATATAAAGATAAAGTAGTTATTAGTGTCTATTTTGAATTGGCCTTAAAAAACAAGATTTTTGTTAATTTAAAACAGTTAATTGATAAGTAATATGTACAAGATAATGAATAGGGCTGTTATATACTTGATAATTTGTAAATATATACCCTGTTTCATTTTTGAAGAAAAATTTCGCTTATTTTAAATAGATTGAAATAGTGTTATATATATTTTAAGTATATCTCTTCGTAAATAAACAGAGAGTGGGATTGCTGAGACTTTTGTAATTTCCGGGTTTTCTTCCTCTATAATAACTAAATAAGATTTATGGATAATGGTCCATGTTTGCTAGTCGTTAGTTAGTAAAAGCGAAAAAATTTTTAAGATTGATTATAATCTGTGTTAAATAAAATTGACAAATTTATTTCTCATTGACGATTTCAAAGTTCTAATCTATCGCTCCGAAAATAGCTATCTTACCTTGACTCTATACTGCCTCTAATGCAAGCACTGCAGTTTCATGGAATTAAGTGCATTTATCTCACTTATTGGGATTTTTTAATTCAAGTTTTAATTTATATATAAATTTATATATAAATATTAGAACAATATTAATTATTTATTTGTATTTAATTCTACATTCTGTTCTCTTCTAATTTTTTATTGAATCTGTTTTAAATATTGTATTTAAAAGTCACATTGATTTTTATTTAATATGATAAAAAAGTATAGTGTTAAAATATGTCAATTAATGATAATATCTTAGTGTTTTCCGAATCTGTCATACATTCCAATTATCTTTCTAAATTTATGTGGAATAAATTTCCAGTCATTCTTACATTATGCAATTTGTAAAAAATAGCATTAATCCATAAATTTCTGAGATTATAAATTAATCAAACAATATATTTTGACAAAGTTGTTAATATACATGCGTATAAGTTGCTTGTAGTCAACAAGTAATAATCACTCTGTATTTATATAGAAATTATAATATAGTTTGCCTTCAAATACAACACATTTTACTGAAACTGGGTATGGCATACGTAGGAAATATTAGTAATATGCGCAGTTATAATTACAATAAATATTGAAAACAAACTGTAATATTTGAAGTCTAAATTTTAAGTTCATTTTTCATTTGCACCAAAACCATTTTAAATAATAATTGATTTAATGAGATAAAATTATATAAATGCACTATGCAGTGTCTTTATCACCCAACAAAGCACATATTTGAAAGCATTAATTTTCTTTCGAAAACAAATGATTAATCGAAAGGAAGTTTTTGAACATATCTGTCGTGTTTAGACCTGCAGCGCCATCTATACACTCTTTAGCGCACTATTCTTCTACTTTAAAAGGGAATGTAAATTGCCCATCTTTTCTCCAGCAATTCACGTCGTCTAGAATCCCGAGGGAAGAATGGTGATTTGTCGGCGGTGGTTCCGCACCGTTAGCGCTTCGTTAGCTTCTTATTAGCCCTTATGATTGAACGGGTACCCCCAGCTCTCGGGAGTTGAGGCCATGTGCACCGGATTAGTGCACAGGAGGATAGAAATGGTTGTAGCATTGCCTGCGGGGTGGTCCTTTTCATTAGGCTTATTTTATCGTTTGAGCAGTAAAATCCCACATCGCCCTGTCCAGATTTCCGCAGACTCACGTCTTAATTAGGGGAAAATTTAATAACTTCGCTGCCGCGTAATTAGAGGCTGAATCAAACGTGGAAAATTATGGCAAGCTTTAATTGGATAGCTTTCGTAGAAATTAAGTATTCAAATCTTTTGTATCTAGTTTTGAAATCGGTTGTTAAGGCAAGCGTATTGAATTTAAAACTTATTGAACATTTCTCGCTTTTATGTTTAAATGTGACTCACATATTTTATAGTTGTGTGCGTTTCTCTTGACATTTTAATATAAGAGAAATAAATATTTTGAATCAAGTTTTTATTATTTATTATGAATTTATTAATTTTAATTATCAGTTTCAGTAGATTTAACCAGTTCAATTTAATTTTTGATGATTATGCTCATCAATAGTTGCATGTTTTATAAAAATAATTTTTGGGGTTTTATTTTTGATGTCATTAATCATTATATAAAATAATGAAGTTAATAATTATTTAATATTTCAAAGGAATTTCTTAAATGATGCGTTTCTTTATGAATTATAATTCAAAATTGTAATAAGTTTTATTAAAAAATGTTATGCATTTTTCGTAGCATATAAAATTTAAACTGCATCAATCTGTATAGAGACCAAGAATCAATATGTTTACACATGTTTATTTGAATTTCATATTGAGAATATGTTGCCTTTAGATTTTTTTTATGTACTGAATTTTTAAAATAAATTAAAATACACCCTGCTAATATCTAGTACAAAAATGCACGAGTTTAGAACTATCTATTTCTAAATTTATTTTTCTATTAATTCTGTTATTTTATTCACATAAAATTGAGTGTATAAAATGGAAAACTTTATGTAGTTTTGATAGTAAGTGTAATGTATACATTAACATCATAATTAAGCTGAACAGGAAATAAAATTTAGATAAGAGTATGCACGCGCTATACATACTTGTTAAATTACATAAGTAGAAAATTGTGATTAGAAAATATCGAAAGGGACTAAATTAGGGGAAACATTAAACAGTAAAACGATAACCCAAAAAAAGAAAGAAATTTTCCATTTGGTGATTTGTGATTTTGAAGTTAATAGGTACATTTTGAATACTGATTAATAACTTTTAATTGACACTCTCCATATTGTAAACTCAAAAATATCAGTTTCTCTATTGTTTTGCTATAAAAGTAAATTTGCAGTATCATGATGTATTCTAAGAAGAATAAATGAATAAAAGAAAATATTATATTTACAACCGATATTATTTGTACACTCATTTACATTAAAAAAATAATAAGTTTATTTTCAATTTCATATTTATTAATTCTGTTTTTTAAATAATAATAAAAAAATTGAAGGAAATTTTTCCTCATTTTATAATAATATTAAATGTAGGCTCTTTGAATTCGTTATTATTAACTTTTTAATTATTATAAAGTTTAAAGGAAAATTTTCTCCATAAAAGATCTAAGGATTAAACTTTCCTTAAACTCTTGATTGCATTTAATGTTTTTTCTAACAGTTCAATAATTTTACTGTCTGATATAACTCTCCGACAGTCTCAACTGCTATTCTGCAAAAGATTAATGCAATTTTTGAAGTTCGATTTGATAACAGACTTGAATTGATCAATTTTTAAGTTTTTCATCTCAAAATTTCCTAAAAAAAGTTTTAGAAATTAATTACAAATTTATATTTTTAATTTTAAAAATGACTTTTCAAATTTTGAAATTAACACTTATTTTTTGGATTACCTTTTTTGATGAAGTATATAATCATCATTGATTGTTTTGATATTAAATTTTCCCTCAAAAATGGAATAGAAATGCTTTTTTAATTATATTGTAACGTCTACACTCTCCTCGTCACCTTATTCGAAACCTATTCACCAGAAAAATATCCTGAATATTTGATATTCCGAATTGCAGGTCTCACTCCAATCTCCTTCCTCGAATGATAAGGGGATTTTCAATAGTTTCAACTTTAACACAGCTTTGAACAATGAGGAAAAGCCTGATCATAGCATATGGCCCATTCACGGCCCCACCGACAGACCGGGAATCAAAGCCGAGCTTTTTACAATGCCTCTTCAACAAATATTATCTCGGTTCTCTATTGGCTGGGTAGGATAATCTTTGGAGCTATTTTTTTTTTTTTTTTGTGTGCCTTTTTATCGACTCTGTTTTGTCCTCATAGTTCCGGACTTGATTCGATGAAAAATAAATTGGATGCCCATTGACGGTGCTTACCTCCCTCCCTCTTGTCGGGGGAGTGGGAAAAAGGACTTATCCTCTCATTCCACAGTGAATTGTATCATGAGGCAGTTGATGTGATCAGGAGGCTTATTATAGTTACTTTTCACGCCAATAGAAATGTCGTAGAATGAGTGACGTCATAGTATTGTTAATGCTTTCCCTTGATAGGTTGGGAAACAGCAATGCATTAAGCATCTGTTAATTCAAGCTTTATGATGTTGTTTAAGGAAGTTACTACTTCACTAATGTTATAGAACTTCACTAATGTTATAGGAATTAAATTTTATTCATAGAAATACACAATCAACTGTTACTTGTCAAACAAAAGTTTTCGATTCATTAGTTAACAAAGAAATACAATTAAATAACAAGTAATTTAGGGTAGGAGAAAAAGGTATAAACAAAAAGAAAACACAAACTGAACCGATAAATTCTATGCAATTACTTTAATATCGTCCTCAATATATTTTTTAATTGAATGATAAAACTAAAAAAAACCCTATTTATTATCAATTTCCCCGCTCAATCAAAATATGTAATTTAAAACAATTTAAATCTTAAATTTGTAACTGAATAAAAAGTAGTTAATCAGAGAAAAAATAACTATCTAAATTAAAACCTTGTGATGAAATAGGAAATTTTTATTTCTATTATTCTCATAAACAGAGTTTTTATTTTTATGATAGCTCCATACACTTTTTTTTAAATATAGTCTCGGGTGTGAGATTTACTTTTAAATTAGAAACAATTTATGACTAGTTTACAATTTTAGCATCGCTATGTAATTTTTACTGAAAACTCCTAATAATTGATGGTTTTATAATACATATTCACAATACACTTATTTAATATACATTTATAATCAATATATTAGAATTTGTAAAATTGTGTAGGTTGTGAAATTGAAGTATGTCGTGAAAAATCATATACTCAATCCATCTACTGTTTTATTATTGAAATTATTAAGTTCATAAAAGGTAACAAAAGCAGAAACTCAAAGCAAGGTACACTTTGAATCTTACTCTGATCACTTAAAGCAATTGAATTTGAAAAAAGAATTTACAATATCACTAAATCTTCATTCAATACAAATATCAGTAAAGCTTAATTCCTTCAATAAATTAAAGTATTTCTCTTAAATGTCTGTCTCGTATATCTTTAAATAAATAAAGAAAACTATATTTGTAGAAAAACATGAAATCATTTGCTATATTTTGCAAAAAAATATTATGAGAATTATTTTTTATAATATTAAATTAAATGTAGTTAAAAAGTAATTTATTTTTTAAACACATAATATTTACTAGATGAAGTGCATCTTAAAGTTGAACAGAATGATTAGACCTGATTATTAAGAGTGAACTTTAAATTAGATAGATTGAGGATTTTATTTCAAATGTAATACCAGAAAAGATAAGAGATTCTCAAAATGATGACGATAAAATACTACATGATTGTCTTCAGCTACACATTTGATTTTATAAATTAATTTATCTTTTAAATCTCAAAATTTTAACCATTGCAATTTTAAATGAATTTTTCTAGCATTACATGTAAAAATGAATATAATCTTATAAATTATCATTAATTAATCCAAATATCATATTTTTTTTACAGATATTTTTTTATAAAATTTATTTTAATATTACATTTCAACGAAATAAAAATTTACACTTCAATGATGATATATCTGCTTTAAAAAATATCAATTTTAAATTTATAGATTCAATTATGTTACTAAATGTTGGTGAATACAATAACGCAAAAACAAATCATTCGTTTCGTTTTTGCACAATCTTTAGATCCCTGTCCATAATGAAAGTATTTAAAAATATAGCATTATAATGTATAACAAAGTTTAATAATTTTCTTAAAATTTCAATTGGTTACATTAATTATACAACGTAAACAAAATTTTTGCTATAATTTGAATGAGTTTTTATAATTATATAATCATTTTTATTTAAATTTTAGAAACTAATTTCAGAATTTTTTCAAATAAAAGTATTATAATTATTTATTATTGTTATAATCATTACTAAAAATTTTGACAAAGAAACTACATTAGAATGAAACTTGTTTAAAAATAAACTTTCAATTAAATTATTTTAATATAAGAAATGACAAGTAACTAACATCACTATTTTCAATTTCTTCAAAGAAAGCAAAATGTTGAAAGCATTATGTGAATATAAGTCACCATTCTGTCTCTTTTATTGAGATATAAAACAGATAAAGATCCCTACATTTTAGGGAGCCACAGCAATTCAGTATCATAACATCCACATCCGTTCGTAATGAAGATGTTGTGGTACCTCGTAACTTAAAACTCTGTCCGGTCCAGGCTTCTTGCCAAAAGCTACTTTAAGTGATTTTCTTCCTTTTCGGATACAACGGAAACGAATAGGGTGGACTCTGTCCATCCTTTAATGCATTTCCGTAGTGCTCCTGTTACAAGGGCCATTGGGCTTGAACGGCTTGAATGATAGAGTTCTTCCCTTCAATGAACTCAATCTCCCCTTTTATCTTCTCAATGTATCATTCTTGGTACAAGAAGCCAAATGGATATTAATGCTGCCTTTGTTTGAATTTGCGTCATGTTAAGTTTGGAGTACTAACCTATTACTGCTTAAGAATACGTTGGGATAAGTGAAAAGAAATGGATGTTTCATAAAACATTTTATGTTACTTCTGAATTTTGATGATAATTTTTTAAATACGTACATAGTTTATTCCTAAACATAAATGATATATGATATTAAGATTTTTTTATCATATTGCTCCTTGAGACATCATATTCAAAAATATATCTCAAGAAATAATCTCTTCAAGATCATATGTTCAAAGCTTCTGTTTGATGACATTATGAAATTTTTGAGATTAACTGTTTTTTCTTATATGGTAATTTTTTTTGCTCATTTAATTAAAAATATAAATAATAATTACTTGTTACTAATTAAGAGAGATTTTTTTTTCTCACGAATTATAACCTAAAATTGATGATTGTTGGGGTAATATTACGTTATTACATTATTTTATAATGTAAATACACAGAAAATTATTATATAATATTTTCGTGAGATTACAATTTTTATGAATTAAATGACATTGAATATTTATACAGCATATGTTTCACTGTTTAAATTTTTAATATGATTTATTGGAAAAAGCAAAATTCTAGCCTTGAGATCAAGTACATCATCACAGATTACAAAGCCGAAGTGTTTGACTGCTTGATTCATATGCTTATGATGGCTTTAAGTCTACTTCTCTCAAAGATTTGTTTTTCATTGAGACAAGTTTTATATAAATACTAAAAATAACTACAAATTCAAATACACTTGATTATATTTTCAGTTTGTTTAATGTTGTGTCTTTTATTTCAGGTCAAAGTTTGGTTTCAGAATCGACGAACAAAGCATAAGCGCCAAAAACAAGAAGAAGAGCAGAGTAATCGCCAGTCAGATCACAAATCGACATCTTCGACAGCTTCCAGTGATTCGAAGCACCATCATTCACACTCGGCTGGAAATCATGAGTATTCCAACCGACACAGTTGGCAAAATGGTGAAGACATGCCATCTTCACCACTTTCTGACGATGGATCCATGGTTGAAATTGAGAGTGCGCCTGAATCGCCAGAAATGACTGCTCTTGCCACGTGAATTTCATCAAACCATTAATCTCTGGTTCATCATATCTTTGTAAAAAAAAAGGGACAAAATAGTGTATCTCGAAAGTTTTGGTGTCTGATTGTGATGGACAAACGATATTAAATCACTTTAGATGTTATAGAAGATAAAAACTGAATCGTTAAATAATCTGTTTCCTAAGTGCTTGTTAAATAAAAGTGAAAGTAAGAACTAAATTCCCTCTTCTGATAAAATGAAGCTTATAAACTTTATTTAAATAAAAATAATGATTGAACCATTAAAATTAAAAAAAATTTAAGTCTAAACTTTTCTAGCTTATATAACATATCTTCCAGGATTATTTTAAAATTTTTATCCCAATTCATTGAAAAGATTTGTTTCTGATTCAAAAATATTTATTATTTTTATTGTAAAACAGTTATATATCAAGTGCTGCGATTCATAATTGACTATTAAAGTTAAGATTGAAAAAATATGGCTGAACAACCCTGAATATGTATTCAGCTTAGTAACTATCTAATTGGGTTAAATTTTTGTGATTTTAAAATTGATAAGCTTCATTTCGAGACGAAGGGACGAAAGATTTTGAAAACCTTTTGCTATTTATTTTTGTAATAACACCTAATACTGTTGGTCAGCAAGTTATTATTCATAACTTAAGAACTTCGATCAAAAATTCTTTTATTTATGTATTTTCAAGTAGGAAATAATCATCAAGCATGATTAATGGAAATTTGTTGTATAAAAGGACTAGAAATAATATTCAGAATGGCAGCGAAATCTTCTATTTGAAAGAATATAATGATTTCTAGATTGATGAAGTAATCAAATAACAATTAATCACAACATTTATTTTGCAAAGCACTGCAGATTTAATTCTTTTGAATCTGAAAATAGATGAATATTGTTTGAAATGTCATACTAAAATGTTTTTCAGATGTCTTGTATAGAGCTCAACGTGACGCCATCCTGTGATTATATTCTGGATGTAGCAGCATTACGTGAATGTTTCATGTTTTATTTCTAATGTAAGCTATTTTCAACGCCAAATAAATATGTAAATTAAGTTTATTTGTGTTTTCTTTTTAATGTATATATATATATATATATATATATATATACAAATTTAAATAAGTAAAAAATCAGGATTTAGGCCAATTTTCAGCTAGAAAACTACCCTTTTATAGTTTATTCTATAAGAAAGTTTATTAAGTTTATTCTATTAAAGAAAGTTATTAAGTTTATTCTATAAGAAAAATTATTTTTTCTTATAGAATAAACTT
>JAPDSC010075500.1:627848-650339 GCA_026290005.1 Latrodectus geometricus | reverse complement strand
TCAATATAAAAATTAATAACTTTTTCATTGATGGAGAAATGAAAATTTCTTTGGAAATTGAGATTTTTAATCATATCTATTCATAAAAGTTATTGATTAATTGTTTGGAAGTCCATACAAATAGTTTAAACTGAAATGAAGAATCTATCAGTTCTTGTTATCGCTTTCAAAGGAAATTATTTTGCTAATCAACTACCATAAGTTTTGAATGAAAAGGAGTACAATTCAAACTGTAGTATTTTTATTATATTCATAGAAGTTATTGGTTAATTGCTTGGAAGTCTATGCAAATAGTTTAAACTGAAATGAAGAATCTATCAGTTATTGTTCAAAGGAAATTATTTTGCTAATCAAAGACCATAAATTTTGAATGAAATAAAGTACAATATAAACTGTAGTATTTTAAAGACATTCTCTCTTATTTTGCTTTTGAAAAGTTGATAGTTTATTAAATATCCAAAAGTGATTTTATGGAAATTGTTGACAATGTGATAATTAATTTCGTATTAAATGAAAAATCAATGAATGCTAGAACCAATGTTGGAAGTCAATGCTGGAATTGTACGAACAATCTTTATTAATGAAGTAAAAACTGCATTTGGAAATAAAAATTAATGAATCCAACGAATCAGGAAAAAGATTTTAAAGCTTAATGTCCTTTTAATGAATCCCAATCTTTTGTATCCTCAGTTAAGAATTTATCAAAAACATTGATGAAAATAGTTTAATTGGTCTAACAAATCACAAATTGAAAAGAAAAATTTTTAATTAGTATATAATGTTTAATGAACTAAATTATATATTTTTAATAAATGCAATATTAATATCACACCACCTTTGAGTAGAGACCTCATATATTATGAAAAATCAAAATTTATCACTGAACGTGACATATATTTTTTTTAAAATATCAAAAGAAACTTTTCTAATTCTCCGAGTGATCTGAAAATAAAACAAGTTTTAAGAATTTTTATCAAATCTATGCCAAAATGTAAAGAATTTATTCGAATATCATATTTGTAAAACAACTATTAAACCATAAATTTTTCAAAATAAATCACTTATGATTGTCATAAAAATTAGTTCATTATTAAGAAATCACTAGGATAATTTATATTAATATATGTAACACTAATGTGAATAAATAACTGAAAAAGGAAAGCCATATTTAATTTAGTAAAGAAAGTTAAATATGTTCAGCGAAATATAATGATAATAAAAAGAAAGTGTTTAAGAGAAGATGTGTGCCTTTTTTAATAATGTTAATAAATTTTTTTTCCTCAGTATTACATTGAAAAAGTAATACTGAGGAAAAATTTGTTATTTATATATATGTTGTTCACATGTAAAATAATCAAAAATGATTAGTAAAATAATCAAAATCAATTTAATTTTTTTAAGTGACGAAGGGAGTCAATAAAATGGCAAATAAACATAACTGCATTGAATTAGTTGGGATTGTTTATTTGCACTTTTATGTAAATTTAATGTTAAATGGGTATGTTTATCAGCACATTGTGGCATAAGAAGTTATTCCACATTGTGGAATTACCTCTTATGTAGCAAGTATTTCACAAAGTAAATTACTAAATTTAATAGCTTTCAATTTTCTTTGCAGCAGGCTAACAACAATATGTTATTTATATTCAATGGGACATAATTCGGGAGATAAGGTTAGGCATCATAGAATGTCGATTCCACATAAACAGTTTATAGAATGAAGATCAACTTTTGGGTTAGTGCTATCAAGTTAAAAAAAAATATTTCCAAGAATCATTTACAAGAGTGTATGTTCAAAATGACCACACAATTGATTGCATAGTCATATTAAGATAATTATGAGTTGTTAATGTTTTAGAAATGAAGACTAACGGAATTTTCACACACTTGTAAAACCCCTTCAAGCCGCATTTTCTATGAATGTACAATTTTTGTAATTCCGTCTAGCTTTCTCTAAAAATTAATGACATCTAATGGAAGTAGTCTGTAGACTACTCTAAGATTAATAAACATTGATTTTAAAGAATACACAAGAAATATCCACAGGAAGGATATTTTTCAGATATATAATTTTTATTATATTCTTCATGGCTGTACATCTACTGCTTTCAAGCTTAATGTTTTGATATTCAAGCACGCTGATTTCTAGACCTTTGGCTCATAGTTCAATATCACGGAAAACTTTGTGATAGTTCAAATAGGCATGGATGAAGAGTCATAAATTAGAATGTAGTTCCGAATATTATACGCACTAAGACTTCTCATAGATCACTTCTCTTTCGTTGGTTTTGGTCTTCCTCATAACTCATTCAATTTCATTGTAGCTCTAACAACCATCAAATATTCAAAGTTGGATTTTCCCTAGCATTTTTGTTAAAGAGTATAGTGATCTGTAAGACAGATAAATTCTTGTTTTGAATTTCGGGTAGCGTGTTCCTCTAAAATTACAATAGGAGATTGCAAATGAAATTACAGTGTTAAATGGCTTCATTTGATTTCTAAATTCTTTCGTAAAATACAAAAATTACAGTAGTTACTTAAATTCTTTGGTTTTTGCAAAATGTTCCAACCAATTTACATAATTCCTAATCATCAAAGAGGTACCTTTTCAGTGGGGTAACTATGGCTTCACACTGCTTTTTAACATATATTACAAGTTTGCTTATTTTTCCTTCAGTAGTTGGTATGAACCAGCAAATACTTCTAATTTTTAAGATTTAAGTTGTATTTTATTTACAACTATTTTCTAATTTAATTTCATTTTTCAAATTAATTTCCCGAGTTCAAAGAAATTCTAACCAACTTAAGCACAAAATATAATTTTATACGACTTCCAGGCTAGTTTTTTCCGTAACTTCTATTTGAGATGAAAATGTAATATTATTTGTATAGTGCTATGTTTCCATCGTCAATTTTTCAAAAAGAATATAATTCATTGATTCACAGAATTTTTATGCGACGAAGAAACCTCTCTTGTATGAAATACTTCAAATCAGTAAATGCATTATTTTTTTATTGATTTGAAGTATTTATTTAATTGATTTGAACCAAATAACAAGTGAAATGGATAAAAAAATTTTGAAAGGAAATTAAATGTTATAAAAAATTTAATTTCATGTCATAGAAACTTTAGCCGTTTTGATTATCTATTCTGTCTTCTAAAGTACAAGCTTAAAATCTGCTAAGAGGCGTGCGTTCCCTTCTTATCTTCTTCTGACTGCTAACTTTTCATTTGCCTAAATGGGCATTCCAAAGTCGTAATAATTCCTAACTGATAATATCTTCTCGGCTCTTAATTGAGGCTCACATGGCCACTGATAGTTCGCGCATGTCTACGGGTGATGATTTCAAGCGGTGGAATAGGCGAAACTATCAATCTTTTTACTGCACTTCGTGGTTCTTGAAGCCCAATGATTTCGTCTTTTTATAGCAAGAAAAATAATTGAAAAATTTCTGCTTCGAAGTCTGAACTGTGAAAGAATAAAACTAACAAATCATGAATGGGAGGGAAGAACACGTCCTCTTAGAAACCCAGACAATTAATCACTGCGAGTAATAAAATAGCAAAGATGCAATGCAAGGGAAAGATAAAAGGAAAAAATTACTCCAATAAATACACAACAACACGAGCGGTGATAAAAACTCACCGCACCACGTGATCTTTCTCGTTTTACGGTGTGATAAATCGACGCTCTCTATATATAATAAGAATAATAACAATAATGATAATATAATAAATTTGGGAAGGTAAGAAAAAGAATTTATCGGAGTTCACGAGGGGCTATTTCTTTCGTAATGATTCTGAAAAACGGGGCCTGGGCCACATTCATCACTGTCAACGCCGTTTATATAAGGGTGGGCATATGGCCCCGGGCCACCTTTATGTGTGTTTAATCAAATCTTAAATAGCTACTTGATTCTCACGCGGGCTGTTTCTGAGTTGGATCTAATTTGTGGGGGACATATATCTGTTGAAGCTGGCATGCTTTAAATTTTTAGATTCTCACTCATAAATTTATTGAATTTTGTAACTTTTCTAACATAAAATAAAATTTTCCTTTGCACCTTTTAAGCTTAAATTATATCAAACTAAAGAGACCTTAGTACACCTATTGATTATGAAAATTAATATTTCTTGTTCAACTAAAATATTTATATATTTCCTTTATAATAATTGTAAATAAAAATCTGTTTCACAAATTAAAATAAAAAGATTAGAAAGATTTTCATGAAAGAAAACAGACCCTTGCTAAAAATGACTACATTATAGCTAAGCGGAGGTACTGAAAACTCATCTTCTCTAAAAATTATATTCCTTTTTCGGAAAAATGAAATGAATCAAAGATTTATTCTATTAAACTTTTTTCAAAAATATGTTTCTCCATATGATGGGAAAACAACATTTTATAAAAGGAACAGTTTTGGTAATTGAAGTTTGTGTACTATTGTCTTTGTTCAAAAGAACGTCATACAATCGTATTATCCATCCAATAGCATATTAAAAACCAATTGCAAGTGTGTAATTTATTTTAAAAATCTCGTCTTGAATTTGAAATTTTTGGCACTTAGTATTAAATCATTGCAATGGAGAATAATATTAATTAATTAATTAATCATGAATAATATTAATTAATTAATAACTGTTCAGAAAATATATAAGATGACATGAGAGTAGCATCCACAAAAATTGACATTGATCTTAAATTAAATACAAAATTATGGATTCGATAAATGAGTCAAAAGACCTTTATACTGAGAAGATTCGTACAAATTAAAACTTTTGTAAGGCATTATGTCCCTCTATTGATATCCCACAGCACGGAATGAAAAGTGGTACAAACTCAGGTATCGATCTTGTCACTTGAACAGAACTAGTTACAGGACATGACTTTTTATCAATAAAAGTTAAGAAAAAAAAGAAAAACCACGTCTTGTTAACCTAATTTAAGTTAACAAAATTAAAATAAATAAAAATTCTTCAGTGAAATTTAATAAAGTATTTATACATCAAACCGTATTATACAAAGATAATTTAAAAAAAGATTTCTCCATATTTCTTGAGCTTTTAAAAGAGAATTATCAAAATTATGTTATATCCTTTCTGTTAATTTAATTCATAATATTTAGTATATTGTAATTTTCAAATAATAAATTTTCTTGACTCTCATCTTGGAAAGGAAACAAAGGACTGTTACGGACTAAGCTTATATGGTAGCTTAGATTTTATGAGCAAGAATAATAGATTATGTATCTCTTATTGATGAACAAAGAAAATACTTTAACCATTCAGAAAGTAAGCAAATCTAAATTTCTTGAAGCGTAACACCTCTAAAATTTCCTTATTGTGTCTATGTGATTGTATGGGAATAACTTATTCATATAAACATAACTTTAAAGATGGGATTAAAAATACAATTGAATATTTACCTCTACAACATAAATATCTGGTTTAAAAAATTGTAGAAACTAAAATATGTGCAAAATACATTTTCTACAAATTTTTATATAGCTATGTAATAAAGTACTTAATTTGTTTGTCCATCAAATTTTCGTCTGAAATTAAAAAGAATTCCTCATGAAATGGAATGTTTCATATTTGAATGTTTATCTTTCGCTAACTTAAAACATGCAACATTTCTGAATTTTCCTTACATTTGTAGTTAATTTAACTGTAATTTAGTCTGACTTAAAGTCATGGTAAAGTTCCTTCTGTCACAATGTAACTAATTTATAAGTTAGGCAATACGTTCCAGAAACCTGCTCATTTTAAAAATAAAATCATGTGGTCTTTCCTCCCTTGTTAGATAGTCACTGCCGCTGGAAATGGAGAAAAAGTATGACATTGGGTATCATCATCTTTCTACATTCCCATTGTGAAACTTTAAAAATAATGATATTTACTCACTTTTTTTTCAATTTACAAAAAATTTGTTTTTTCAGTGCATTTAACATATTTACACGAAATAATATCGTTCCGAAATACGTTTCCCAATTATTGCCAGATTGGAAATGCTTTAGAACGTGAATGAAAGAAAACCTGATTTCAATATGTAAAAACTTCGTGCTGTAGGAAATTTTCAAGCATTTCACTCCTTATTTCTTTTTATTTTAGCGGATTTATAATCTCATTTCAGGGTGCAAAACAATTTTGAACAAAGTTAATTAAATAGTAAATAATAATATCATTTTTCCAATTACAACCTCCTCCCTACCCAACTGCTTAAAAGAGCACTAAGAAATTATAATTTTGAGTTAATATATCCAACTACATTGAATAGCATATGTTCACATTATATTTTCCCACAAGCTATGTCACATCGTGTTACTGCTTGTTTCAATGAACTATCGAAACAAACATAGCATGTCCTGATATTTGATTGACACACTTAAGTGTGTCAGTCATACAAATTTGTATGACATCAAAGTCACATTCCTAGAACACTTGGAGATTTTTCTGTTTGATGCGTCAGCTGCACATAAAATAATTTGAATCTACAATTCTTCTCTTTTACAAGTATAGGTTACAAGCAGTTCTGTTATCTACCAAACATACCGACAATTCCATTCCTTTGTTTTGATAATATTATAACGGAATCAGTGTCAAAAGAATATACTTAATGAACGCTATGATTTCAAGTTATATATATAGAAATGATCATCAAATAATACTTGATAGCTGATTGTACAATAGAACGGGTCAATGTAAATTAAGTAAAAACTCGTGCATAATGTTTTCATCATCTCATATAATTATCATTCTATTCACATTCTATACCCAGACTATTTGGTTGCTACCTTCAAATTTCCACTAATCCATATTTCTTCTTTTAGCGTATGCGGAAGGACTGATCCCTTTTCAATGCTGCATGTTAATAACTACATAATCTTAAAGACAACAATTTATTCTACGTTTGACTTGTCATTCTTGTTCTGGCTCTCTCCTAATCTAGACACGGATAAACACCACGTTTAAGGATCTTCCAATATTTGTTGATTCATATAGAATTCTTTTTATTTTTATTTTTTTTTATTGCAGCTCCACACTTGTTTGTAAAGTATGTTGATGATAATGATTCTATGTAATGTAACAAATGTAAGTGAATTATAACTGATGATGTCATTACAGTTATCACACACATTCTTCTTCATGCTTACTTTTTTTCAGCTTTTATATTATTTGTGGATCATTTGCATTTTGGATTTTTTTGTGTAACTTTTTTTGTAGCTTGATTTTTCTTTGTGTATTTTTTTAAGTCTACCAACCACCAATTTTTTATACTTTTTATTTACAACATTTAAAATCATTGTTTTCTTATTGATGATAAGATATTAAATTCAGTGTCATCTAATTGTTAAATGATATTAAATTTTTCCTGTATTCTACTGTAACAATTTAATATAAATTATTGGATTTTCAATTTATTATTGCCAAATGACGTAAATTTTAATTCATCATAGAAATTATTGAACTCTTTATGATTTTATACTTAATTTTGCTTCTCCCGGATGATTTTTTACTCACTTTAAAAATATTTTTCCTTTTAGCCCTCACATTATGGTCTACAACAATTTAACCACTGTTTTCCATTATGGAAGATATTCTTTAAGAGAAAATATGGTTCTTTTATTATTATATTTTTACGTATAAATTCTCTTATCACATATAAATGTTATCACCTTTAATCTATGACGATTTATTTGACAGCTTAGATCACTTTTAGATCTCAACAACTTTTTCCACATGAGGACTAATTCAGCTGGGATTCAAAGTGTATTCTGAACTACTAAAAATATCTACACCAGAAGTGTTTGTCAATTTATGAACTGTTGAATTGAAACCCAGATTTAAAACCAATCAGCAGCTTTTCTGATTCCTTATTGCACTCAACGGAAAAAATTTTTGAATTATTAAAAGCTTTAATTTTTTTTTCATTAAAGGTGTCTCCGAAGTTGCTATAAAACTTTTGAACAAGCATCACGTCTTTGTCTTGAGAAAGGATTGTCAATAAGAAAAAAGTTCTATTCGATTGTTGAAAGGAAGGAAAGCTAGAAATTTCCTAAGCGTCCTTTCAAATAGATGAGCCTCAGGTTCAGAAGAACAATGTAGTTGAACGCAAATTATCAATGTTCGTTTTGCTGGAGCATCCACAAAAGCAATAACCAATTTTTTACATATTTCTTGAACTTTGGATACTTTCCGTTTTTTAAGGATACTAACTTTCCAAACAGTGTAAATAAATCTGTATAAGATGGCTTAATTTTAATCTAAGTCACTGATTATAAGTGTCACATTTCTTTGTCAGTCCAATGAAGAATTTGCACTGACAAAGAAAAGTGACACTTTTTTTTATCAATGCAAATTCTAAATATCTACATATTGGAAAAATTTTGATCTATGTTGAGGAATAAATTTTACAATTAACGATACATTCTAGCTATTTTAGTGATTTAACTAATTCTGGGTTATTAATGAGATATTTTCTATATTCTTTCCTAATGCTCCCACAATTTTAATGATCTCTTAGAACTTTAGTACATATATTAGCCTAAATCTTGTAATCACATAAAAGTTATAAATTGTAATAAAACCGGAATCAACTGATTACATGAGAGAAGTTAAAGCAATGCAAGTGAGAGAAACTAAAGCATAGCTTAAAAAATTAATGCACAAGTATCAAAAATAAATATCAGACTTATAAAGCACACACACATTTGTAATGATAATAAAGGATAGAGAAACGAAGGCAAATTCAGACTCATTTATAAAAAGTTTAATTATTATTAAGTTTTTAACAGTTATCAGTTTTATAGTGTTGCAAGATATCAAAAGCAGGAATCTAATAAAATAATAGGTATCGAACATTTTGAATATGAATATTCAAACACTTGTTTCAATAAGTTATTTGATATTTCATTCAAACGCCTATTTTTCCAACAAGTCATTTAAGAAGTAAGTTTTGAGATAGTAAATTGACTAATCAAAATTTTTAATTATTGATTTAAAATGATTTGATTTTTTATGGTTTCTCAACTTATGAATAATTATCTCTCATATAAATGTTTGTTGTTATTTGTATACTTTAAAGCACGAGATCCAATTAAAAAAATTGTATGCAAATAAACAAAAAATCATACCAATTTTAGACTTATAAATTGATTTTGAAGAATACTTTGATCTTGTTACTTCAGCAATAATGATAAGGGTTTTATTTTATTTTAAACAAAAAATTTTGGCAACATCCTTAATCTCATATAAATAGTATATATTTTTTTAAGACTTTAATTTATGCGTAATCTCTAATACAGAATTCAAATTTTCGGAAATTCAATTTTCAACATTAAATTTCCAATACTAATTGCAAAATTAACTTTAATAATTAGCATAATATTATTTCAATTTTTTTCTCACTGAAAAATAAATTTTTCATTAAATTGGATTTTTTCATTCTTATATTGTAGGAAAAATTTATATACCACAAGAGCTTCTATAAAAGTAGATTCAAGGAATAATAAGGTTAATTCTTATTCAGTACAGCTTGAGAAAAATCTGTTTTGTATTATTGAAATTCAACTCTCTTAAGTGGAAAATTAATTTAAATTTCAGTCTCGACTGTCTGCCTACTTCGAAGAACTTTACCTCTTGAATTGCAAAAGAGATGAGTCGATCTATTGTTGCCCAGTTAAAAAGAATGACTATTCCGCGTTTTTCACTCAAGTTCTTCCATTCAAGTCCAATTAATCCCACTTTCGCTGTTTATCAAAGGAAATCATCTAAAGGGTGGGCCTCGAGAGTTCCTTCACTTTAACCCCCATATCCATTTGTTCAAATACCTAACTTGATTATAGGTATGTGACAAGCAATGGACTCGGCGCACAGCAAATATACACTTTTGTACTATTTCCCTCCCCTCTCGCATTTGTTTCAGCCTCTCTGACAGCGACAATTCGATACACACTATTTTAAATAACAGGTTGGCCAGCTCAAAAAGCCGGAGTTAGAAGGATAATTGGGAGGGAAAACGTTGCCTCTTGGAGTGTTGATGGTTATCAATTGCTGTGCGAGTATCGGAGTCACTTTCTTGCAGCCAGAGATAAGATTAAGGGAGAAAAATAAGCGTGCATTCATTTCTTTGTTCTGTTTCTTCCTTTCCAGTACACACACTTCACAAGTGTTTATCGGAGGTTTTGAATGTTCTAATTAGCTGAAGAGCATTTTCATTAAGCGTAAGTTTTCACTTCAAAAGTTTTAATTCTTGGAAGAGCATTTTCATAAGATCAAAATATAATAAGGGAGTCAGAGCACAAATCAACTTTCTTTGAATTGATTTCAAGCAGTGAACAAAGCAAACTAATTATGCAAAAAGTTTTCGTCTTTAGATGAAATAATCTTTTCCTAATTTCTTTCTTTTAAATATCAAGCAGAACCTACTATTAATGTCAAAAGTTTCATATCATTCTTTCAAGGTATTATTATCAGTGTCAAGAAAAAATTAAAGACTTCTGCTATTCTTTTTTTTTATTTTTTTTTATTTATTAAATATCAGATTGAAGTTCAATAATACAATACTTTTTCAATACTTTTACATTTTTTTTATAACATTTTACTTTGAAATGCTGTTTTATATCACAAAAGAAGTTTCACATATAATCAGCTACAAGCAAATAGAATAAAGTGTGAGAACTGCTCGAAAATTTCCTTTAATCGCTTATTTATATATTAGAATTCGATACCTACATATCTAAAATAGGACTTTTAGAGAATTTTCAATAGATGTTTTGAGAGGCATATAAATGCATATTCAACACTAAGTAAAAAATACTTTTCAAAATCCGAAAAAATTCACAAATAATTTTATATTTAAAAAAGATTTATGCTAGATTATAGAAAGAACAGGAGATCCAATGCCTAAGATATTTCTTCTTTACTCCAACAATTTGGTATAGATGACAATTTTAAAGGAACTATACTCCTCCATTCTTAGAGTAAATAAAGTTCCTGAATGGAATGTTTCAAGGATTTAATTACTTACATAATGATGTAAAGAACTTTACCGCTAAAGTAAGCAATTTAAGCGCTGTAAGCTAAAAGATTATGTTTTAAAATCTGTATTAATTACAGTTTAAATTAATTACAAAAGGTATAATCAGAATTTTTAAATGAAATACTGATTATGTCTTAAATTAGCTACTGATTCACATCCTGATACAAATTTTATTTCGTTTCCTGCAGTAGTTATCAATGTAGTCCTGTGGACTGAAATGCGGCTGAGTAAGAATTTCATTCTTAGCTTTTTTGTTTGATATAGCTTTGTCCAATCGGGATTACATTATTTTGTGCAAGAATTGATTATTTCTTTTCTAATATACTTTACAAATTTTATCCTTTCACTAACTTTGAAGACTACTATAAATACTCCTAACCGCTTTTTCATCTAAAATTGTTTAGGTTTTCCATTTAGTTCCGTATGAAAAGAACACTTCAAGTACTTTGAAAATATTCAACAATCTATATTATTATGATTTAACTTAATTGAAGCAGCATGTATTACATACTTTAAATGATTTGCGAGAAGCATTTTAAGTATATAGACAAAATTAGCATTAATTTAAATGATTAAATCAAGAAGAAGAATATGTTTTTTAATTTTTGACCAAAATCTACAAATTTGTAGGAAGAAACCTTGATTTCTTATCATTAATTTGAATTTATTTTTCGTATCATTATCGAATTTCTACAAGTTCTTGATGATCTTATTTCTTATAATATGGACAGATTTCAAAAGAGATATAAAAGCTTAATCAAAAGACTCAATTCGAGCTTTAACAGTTTTTGTTTAAACTTATATTATTTTAAAC
The DNA here is from genome assembly GCA_026290005.1 of Latrodectus geometricus. Taxonomy (NCBI): domain Eukaryota; kingdom Metazoa; phylum Arthropoda; class Arachnida; order Araneae; family Theridiidae; genus Latrodectus; species Latrodectus geometricus. The sequence goes on along the minus strand of JAPDSC010075500.1, from coordinate 638,483 downwards.
AAAAACTTATTATTTTTTTTTAAAATTATATTTTAGTTATTTTTTTTATATTAATTATTTCCAACAAAGTTTCCCATTTATCAAATTACGCATTTAATCTCCTTGCATAAGTTTAGTTAATATATCTAAAAGAATTTTTTTTAAAAAAAATCTTTATAACATATTTTATTTTCTTCTGCAGATATTCTTTTTTTAAAACTTCCCATTTATTATTGTCCAAAAAGATTTATAATTTTTTAAATGTATGACAATTTTTTAGAATTTCTTGAATCCCATAAAATAAATCGTTATTAACGAATATTATTTTATTGTATTCTAAGCTAATGAAGATATCTGGATGTGTTAATTTATCATTTCAAATGTACTTTTTAAAATTTAAGATGCATAAATGTAATACAAGTTCCTCAAGATAATAAACTCTAAGCCATGACATATTACTCGTATGAGAATAATAACAAGTTCAAAGATCTGAAACCTGCATTCTCAAATAATGATACTCTACCCTTTTTGGACCCTTTATAAACTGATTTAAATCAAGATTTGCTGCATTTCAGGTTGTGAGAAATTAGATTTTAAAAGCATCGTATAATGTACACTGCGTCGTAATTTGTTTTGTTAGAAATTTTTACGCATATTGTTGTGGTATTCTTTATAAAAAAAAAGTATTAATATTATGCATATAGATAACTTTTTTAGTGAATGAATTTAAGTATATTTATTATTTTCTGCATTTCTCATATATAATTTATTTTTTACTTCTGTTTTTTCATTTTATACTTTTTCTTAACTATTATGTCAAGAATTTGCATAAGATCATACCATACGTCAAGATTTTGCGACCGCCATTTTTATGGTGAATCTTCTTTCTTCTTCTGTTGACAAGACAGCCCCTGATCTACCAAGACCTTCCCAAAAACTTTTTTTCATTCTGATATATTTTTGGCAATTGATCTACAATTAGTTACTGCGGTGAATTTTTTTCAAAATTTAATACAACGCGGAGCTTTCGCTAATGCGGTATTCCTGTACAATTTTTAGATTATTTTCCCCAATATTTTATTAATTTTGAAGCTGTCGTTTTCTTTGAAAATTGAGGAAGTTACTAGATAGGACTATAATTATTTAGTAATAAATAATAATATATTTTAGTAAAAAATTATAATCAAATCAATTATTTTTAAATACTTGTAACAAAATTTTTAGGATCAATTTGAATTTAACTTCTTTCTTTGCAGAAGTAAATGTTTTTTCTTATTTCTAATGATAGATTAGAAGACAACTGTAATCAGAATAACAAACATTAAAATTATAACAAAGAACAAAAATAACAAGAATTCAGATAATAAAAGTGAAACCACAATAAATCTACAAATTGTTCATCTTATGCCGGCCTCTCCAGTATCTCTCCCACAAGTGTCCCGAGTTCAGTGCAGGGCAATGACTCAAATGGTTCCCATCCATTTCCTCTCATAAAAATGGCAACAGATCTGTCCCTTGGCCAAAGTGGAATATTTTTGACTTCATCGACCCATTTCTTGTTTATGTTTGCCACTTTTATGTTTTTCCAATAACCCTCTCTAAAAGATTTTTAGAGAGGATTGCCCAAGTAAATATATGAGTAATAGGAATAGAAATTTATATTTTATAAATAAAAATTAATTTTATTGATTTATTATGATAATTGCATTATTTATCAATTACTTCTATCAATGAATGCATGCAAAATTATTTTCTTAGCCTAATATTCTTAAGTACAGAAAACGAATAACATTTTTGAAAAATGTTCTTCTTTTGGAAAAATGAAGTTAACCACATCTATAAGGTAAAAAAGGAATATTTAATTTAATTTTTATAATTTATCAATGAGGTAAGACGTTTTCATGTCCAGTATTATATTTGAATCTTTTTCTCATAAAATTCAACTAAAATGCATAAAACTAAAGCTTATTGCAACAATCTTTCTTACTTAATAGGATAAAAATATCAATAAGTCTAAGTTGATAACAAAAAGAATATTCAATATTTGGTTTGTTAATTTCAATTATTTATTGCAACTATGAAATTCTTAGAAGTTGAAATGCAGAAAATCTAATTTTAATACCTGCTAATCTTTAGGATCCAAAGTAACTAAACCTCAACATTATACGATGTGAAAATACAAGAACCCGATAAAAAAGAAAAGTAACCCATACCTTGCATCTAAAACCACGAAACATATGTTTTTACATTCGATTCAACCATATAAGTTCTTCTTTTTTTCTCAATTTTGAATGGCCGCCGACTTCCACCTCTTCTTTCAGTCACAACAAAGGAACGTCAACCCAACACATTCAAACGTCGCAAAAGTTGTTTCCACGTTCACGGTCTGACGGTCCGATACGGCTCCTTCCGTCACTTGATGGGAATATTATAGACTTCCCAACCATACAAATTGATTCGTCAGATCGCCACCCAGGAAAACAGAATCGATATAAAAGAGAGAAGAATATACTTCTTAGTGGAAATGATTGTAACCAGTAAGTCCTGCCCATTGTGAAGGCGAATTTTATTATGTGCAGTAACCCGATTTAACATTCTACTTCGATTCCGGAGTCTGTGTTAAAGTAAACTTTCCAAAAAGGGTTACATTACGGAAATGTAAACTTAGTTCATCGGAAAACCATAAAAGTTTCATATGTATGGTTAAGGAAATGTCATGTAAGATTGAAAAGAGTTTTTAGTTATCAATATGTATATTTGTTTACTTGTAAACTAATAATTTATACAATCGCAATTCAGCACAGTTGTTTTTCGACTATTACTATAAAAACTATTATTTTCCAAAATAGTGTTTTCTACGACTATAATTACATTGAAATGTTAAACGAAGTAACTCATTAGACATTTTTCTGAGTATATATTCTTTAAATATAATTATTTTTAAATTTAAAATTAATAATGTAGATAAATATATTTAAATTAATTTTTTTAGCTCTATCGATGAGTAAAATATACTTGCTAATAATTTCCAGTTTTTTTTTAGGCACACTTTAGCTTTTCATTCGGAATAAGAAAATCTTATAAAAATCTAGATTTTAGTATAATATTTATTATATAGATATTCAAGTTTAAAATAGGTGATATTTTAACCTTGTAAAAAATATTTGTTATTATATTTCATTTTTATTTAGATTAATTCCTCTTTGGACAAAATTTGTTTAAAATAATCTCAAAAAATATATGATACAATTTTTTTAAGAACGATTCAATGAATAATGAGTAAAATTTTCAGTTCAAGTACATTTGAATATAAGAAAATTTTTAAATTCTAAGAGATAATTACTGTTGTAACTTATCAATCATAAAGTTAGTTCAGTTGTTCTTTTCTTTTGATAATATAGCGCAATATTATTTGAATTCATTTCTGTGATAGCTAAAAAGAAGCAAAATGATAGAAAATAAATAATAAAAAATATAATCTAAATAATAAGTTTGAAGAAAAACGTGTTTAGCAATCTTCAAAAAAAGAAATTTTTCACAAAATAAGTTTGACTTTGTACTCAATTTAATGTGTCTCATTATATTAGAAGAATGTTATAAAAACATTTGATTGGTCAAGTAGGAAAATATTGATTAGGAATTATGTTAAAAGACAAATGCTAGTGGAATGCCTAGGCTTCGGGTCTTCTATTCAACTGCTCAGGGAATAGACTTTCATATCGAATTGTCTAGTAATTGTTTTCATTATCAACCCTAATTCCTTTTCGAACCTTCTATGTCCAAAATGGCATATGGCCATGACTATATTGTGACAACAAAATAAAAACCAAACTTAAAAATTTAAGAAAAATAAGTAGAATTACAACCAGTGTACTACTTGTTTTCAGTTTTAAAATTAATCCGTTAGATAAGGCCCTGAGCTACTTGTTTTAATTCATATACCCCAGTTAAAATATAGTTATTATTTCTGTAGCGGAAGTATTAATATAATTTCCTGTTTCTTTCATTAAAGTCATAAAAATATTTGAATTTAAAAATTCTATATGTCTGACCTGTTTCTGAAAGTGCATCTCATTGTTTTCCCCCCATTAAATATATTTTGTGTAATGAGATTTTTTAAACTATTGGTTATTACATTTTTAATTTGATTTCACGAACTTAATGATTCGTATTCCCTTCACAATTACCTTTAATATTATAAGGTATTGTGTTGCTCAGTGGAGTGAGATAATACGAGTTCTCCGAAAATCTTTCATTGCCAAGCACAATCACAAGTATTGTGATTAAAATGAAATCCTAGAAAATGTTAAGCAATTCTACTTTGACTTGGTTAATACATTTATTTGTAACAGTCATATAGTATTGAAAAAAGAATTACTTCCATTATCTCTATGAGGAGACTCATCGTCCAAGGAATCATCTTCGTTCCACTTACCTATTTCTCACACGTGCGGTGTGAAGAAAATGGCTCGAAATACCTGTCGTGCTATCTTCGTCAGTTGAAAGTCTCATTTCCTCAAAATCACTCGGAGCTCAAGCTGTATTATTTCCTGTTCCCACCTTGGTGATGAAGTAATAGGCTTCTCATTAGAGCCCTCTGAGCTTGTGGGGTGCCCTCAGCTTTAATTGGAATCCCCAGGTGAGACTTTTGCTAATCAGGGTATCGAGCACACCTTTCTGACGCCCACTTCCGACACCAACCTGCGCGATGAGCTGAAAGTGAGAAAATCTCTGCTCCTACCCCCTCTTCCCAATCGCTTCCTGTATTTTTTCGTGCACTTGTGTGAACTTCTCCCATTCTGAGTTAATGCACTTATGTGAGGTTGTCAAGAATTTCTGTAAGTAAAAGGAAAGAGTTTGTTCATTCAATCCCACTGTAATCATTCCAATATAAAGTTTATTCATTTAATCCTGCTGATGCCATTGCAAAAATTATGTACAACGAATGCCTTAAGCTTTAACTCAATTTAAAAAAACTGTTCGACAATTTTTTTTATTTAGAACAAATTATTTTTCTCAGAAATGTTCTTTGTTTTTATATTAAAAGCGGTTATCTACCCAGTAATAAGATTATTCAGATAATTGATAAAATACATGTATAATTTTTAAGTTAAGGAGAATTTTACGGATTCTCAAATTCGAATTCAAATGTGAATTTAAAAGTAGTTCTTGAAACAGTTTTGCAACAATAATGAAAATAGAAAATTAAACATTAATTACAAAATGCAATAGAAAAGTAATTTCAAAATGAAAACAAGTGTAAGTAAAAATAGTTTTTAAATATAAATCATAAATTTATATTAAAAAATAGCTCTTTTATTCATAATTAAGTATAATCATTCTTTTAAATTTCATTGGTTGGTTGGTTTCGTGTCATGGATAGGAAAAAAAAATTCAAATACGATCGAAGGTCTTATGTACAGCATCTGCGATGTGAAGACAATTTTCTTTGTATAAATCTGGCAAGGGTTGTCACTTAGTTGTTGCAATTTCGCCAAGATAGCGGGACATTAAAAAGGTATTTGGGGGTGAGTTCTATGTCTGGGGAATTTTTGCAGTGGCAGTACTTCCTAGTCCCGTCTTTATGAATCTTCATCCCCTTGAAGTGTCCTGCTCTGAGTCTTGACAGTGTACTGGTGAGAGTTCCGTTGGTACTGGTTACTGGAATTTGGTACTTGATTTCAATTTTTCTATCAATTAGTTTTTCTATAGTCACCGAATTGATATCGCTAGGAGTGACATGAGTAACTCTGTTGGTGCTTAATTGTCTTGCTTCTTTTGCCAAGGCATCTGCTATCTTGTAAATTCTATAAATTCCTTTCTATTTATAACATAAATGTTTGAACAGAACACAAAATTAAAAATGATATAATTCTATGCCTAAATTACTTATCAATATTTAAAAAATAACAAGTTAATTTAATTTCGAAAAATATTAAAGAAATGTAATCATTAATTTCTGATAAAGTTTTCCATATTTATATGTGAACATTTACATACATGCTGTCTCTATGCAATAATATCTTGAAAAAAGTAGATTAAAAGAGAAAGAAATCACATTTAGACATCAGTTCAAATAATAAATTTGTGTTCTTTGTAACCAAAATTTTTAAATTTTTCAAATTACTGATTAAAAAAAGAAAGTGTTCTATTTGCATAATTGTATTGTTTTTTCTTGATTTTGTCATATTTGTATTGAATTGTATAGTTTTTTACTATTGTCTTTGATTTCTGATTCTCTTCAAGGTACATCTTATTTTATCATTCTTAGATTGGCATTTTTCTCATTAGCTGCTTTTGTGGTGGTTTGATTGCCTTTAGTATTTATTAGTTAATATTATATTTCATTGATTCCATTTACTTTCTATTTGCCATATATTGTATTTAATGTTTTATATTAAATATATATGTACACACACACACAATTTTTTGTCACTTCATGTGATTTTTGAGTACAATATTTGCAAGAAATCCCTTCATAATTCAAATACGATCATTGAAAAATGCTCTGAAGTCCACGTAACAGAAAATTACTAAAAGCAAAGGCATGCTTATATTCCACGAAAATTACTCATGATAATCATATTTTTCTAATAGATATATACGATAAGATCATAGGAATTTTCATAATAAATATCATAAAGTAATCAGAAATACTTTTATCATTCAAGTGACAATCAGTACGTCACTAGGAAAGATCTCATGTTTTATGTTTCATTTATTTAATCTTACTCACCAAAATTATTCATAAAGAAAGCATTTTTCAGATGAGGGACCATTTTACTGTTATATTAACAGAAGTAGGAATGGATCAATACGCATTAAATTGATGAATTATCATATTTTCCGAATAGGTATGTACGATACGATAGTAGGAATTTTCACAGTAAATATAACATACAGTAGTCAGAATCAATTTCATCATCCAAGAGATTATCAGCATGTCATTATCAAAGATCTCAAGCCTTAATGCTTTATTTAAATCAATCTTTCTCATCAAAATTATTCATAAAGGAAGCATTTTTCAGATTTGTGATCACTTTACTATCATATTAACGAAAATATGAGAGGATCAATACACTTAAATATATTTTTGTCAAATAATGTATCTGTCTGAAGAAACATGATTAATCGAGTTTTTAAGTGAAATGTATTGCTAGAAACAAATATTTGATTGAAATACCAGCTGAAAACACTGTTTCACAATTTTTAGTGGTGAAAAAATTAACTTGTTATTCAACATTTATAGTCACATATGATTAGCAATTAAGTATGAAATATTTGATTTGATTTGTCATCATAAGATCTTTTTTTGTACATGAGGACTAACAAAAAAATGACCTACAATATATTTTTAAATATCTCGAAGCTTTCGCTAAAATAATTTAATAAGAAACAACCGGAAAAATGATTGAAAATGTAATTTAAAATGATTCACTTTATATTAATTATTTTTACATGATAATTATAAAAATAATTCAAACTGAAATGATGTAATTTGAATTATAATATTATTTTTTTTTGCATTTTAATATTTGCAAAAGTATATAAAAATTTTTCAAAAATTGATCTTCACTTTTACTTAGAACCGTGTTAAAAATTTATTCATATAAATTTTGAAATTTTTCCAAAAATTTGAAGAAACATTTGCGTTAATTATAAAATAAGTACAGTAATCATAAATAAAATAATTGTTAGTTTTAATGAGGCACATTTAAATCAGTGATATATAAATATTAAATGCAATATATATATATATATACATTAAACTTAAATTAGTTCAATTGAATAAATAAATTTAAACACTTTGCATATTATATGCAAAGTGTTAATTACATTTTCAAAGGTAATTAACAATAATTAACAACAATTTCAAAGGTAATTTGAGGTTCATGTGTTAACTAGTTTACAGAATGAAAGGTTTCATGAACGATTACATTGTTCCAACGGTAACTAACAGCCGAATGGTTAGCGCTTTGAGTTCGAAACCCACCTCAGACTTGAGTGTTTTTAGTGATTTGGAATACATTTAAACTGTAGTTCCCAGTCTAATTTACCCATTCGTACAAAAAAAGAAGACCGTTGTCGAGAAATTTATCACCATTCTGATCATTATAAAACAGAGATTTAGGGAAGGTATGTCTGTTTTAAATATTGAGAAATATATAAAGTAAACAATAAAGGTAATATAAAACTAAAAAAAATGCATTGTTTAAGCTACTAAAAATTTTTATTATAATAAATCGTTATGTTTTTCATCAAATTAATAAAATATAACTGCAAGGAAAAGTTAAAATACTTGTAAATACGAACATTATAACTAGAAAAAAAAAATCAAGTCTTAGCATTTTTAATTCATTTTGGAACGATTTTCATAATTTTTTAAATTTATTTTTATAAAAAATATGTCATTTATATAGTTACATGAACATCATATAGTATTTTTCCCTTTTGTAGTTATTTTTGGATAGCAATTATTTTTCATGTATTTTTATGATTTCAAACCAAGAAAATTGTCCTTAAATGGAAATATTAAAAAAAAATGATTGACGCATTGGTTTTTTTTATTTTTTGTAATAAAAAATCAATAACTTGACTTTTTATAACTTAATTTATATAGTTATAAAAAAGTTGTGAAAAAGTAATTATTTTGTTGTAGTTGTTTTTTATGAGTTATGTTGCAGAATATATGTGCAGGTGCGGTGTGCTGCAGTTTAATATAAATGACTTCTCATAGCATAATTTTCAAAAAAATTTTTTTTACAAATTAAAGTTGTAGTAATTTTTTAATTTCTGTATAAATAATGAAATTACAGAGCTAAATAAAATGTATGGACTTATAGATAAAAATTTAATAATTTACATTGATGTTTTAATGTTAGTATGGCATCATAAAAATATTATGTAAGTGAATTCCTTATAATTAAAAACATAAGTTGTTTAAATAAATTTATACACTTTGACATAAAGAAGTGAATACACCCAGCCTGCTTTATAAAAATTAACAAAAACACCTGAATTGCCTAAGTTGCTAAGATTGCTTTTAAAAGAGTCCTTACTTTTTGGACACCAAACGAAGAGGATTTTGAGTCGCTTGCTCATAGTAAAATTATCATATGATACGATATATCTTAAGAGTATTAGATAAGAGTATCTTCTCGACTTATCATCATAAGATAATAAACGTATTATTAACTCATCTTAACACGTATATCTTTCTAAAATCCAAATATTTCCTATTCTAAGTCATCCATTGTGAAATTTTGATATAAATCATAATAAAATTTTTGTGTGAATTTCTCTATACATTTTTCATGTTGCTTGAGATTGATGATATCGGTTGTGTGATTAATATTTTATTCTATTTTTCATTCCAATTTAAAAGTATTTTCAATTAAAAATTATTAATTCCAATTTAAAATTTAAAAGTATTTTCAGCTAATTTTCTGAAGTTAGTTCATATGACTAATTAATAATGTCTCTTTAAAATATGATTTAATATTTTATTTTATAGTCAGGAATAATTGTAATCCAGTTGAATTTACGATTACCTGTATCATGTTAAAAGAAGTAGTTAAATGTTAGTTAATTACATAATGTATAAATTATATTCTTATAATACGAATTTTTTATATGATTATAAGATTTTATTTTTCAATATGTTAATTTATTTCCATAGAAACATCTATAAAATATAGACACACAAAACTGAAGTAAAAATATTCATTAATTTCTGTAATAGATGAATGCAAATAAGATTAGTAAACTAATCTTTAATCAATAGTTATAAATTTTGTATTCATTTGAATTCATTTATTTTTATTTATTACAATTAAAATATTCTGAACTAACATAAAATAAAGTAAATTTTTAATAATTTCAATTTTAAAACAATTACTTTAAAATATTAATGAAAGTATTATTTTTCAAATAGTTTTGCAATGATTGTAAAAGTATAGTGATTGTTTAGCTTTATAGTTTATTGAGAGTTATTCAATTATGGAATCTTAATAGTAATTTTTTACTAGAAATTATTTATAAATCAGCATAGTTTTCGTACCAATATATTTAAAGTAAATTAATGAATTTTATGAAATAGATAAAAATATTATTCTTTAAAATTAAATATCTTTTGAATCACAGCTAATTACAAATTAATTTGTTTATTTTATTTTTCAGTTCTTTTAGTTCTTTTTTTGTCAAAATTCTTCCCGTTACAAGAATTTAATTAATTTTAATTTAATAATTAAACTAGATTCATTAGGATAAAGATCAGATAAAATATTTTTCCAGTTTCAAAATAATGTTTTAATATAAAGTGCACGCCCCCCCCCACACATATAAATATTAAATAAGATGTAATTGGAAGATCAAGAAAAATAATTTAATATAAATAAGGAAAAAACATAAAGACCACTTGTTTTCTAGATTTTGTCTTATTGATATTAAATTGTATAGTTTCTTCTTGTTTGTCTTGATCTTCTAATTACACTTTATTTAATATATATCGGCATTTCTCTCAATAGCTGCTTTTGCGCCGGTTTGATTGCCTATAGTATTTGTTGGTAGATTTTGTATTTCATTTCTATTTTCTATACATTGTATTTACTGTTTTATATTACATTATATATATATATATATATATATATATATATA
>JAPDSC010075500.1:610733-627748 GCA_026290005.1 Latrodectus geometricus | reverse complement strand
ATATATAATTAAAGTTAGACTTAATTAAAAGATTTGGGGTATTACATAACTAATATTTGGGTAACTAGGAGGAGGAGAGCAATATTTTGTCTAAAATAATTATTTGAAATACAGGAGTATTTAAAAAATTCTCTGAAAAAATAAACTTCTAAATATATATTTTTGTCTGTAAAAAAAATAAATAAATTGGCAATTGACAAAAAATGATATTATGTGTTTTCACTAACAAATTTTAATCAAAGTTTCCACTATCTTTTAAAATGAATATAGTAAATGGTTCAAACTTTAAATTGTGGATGAGAAAAAAAAATTTTTTTTTCGCATATCTTACAACAGAAAAATTTATTTAATTTACTACAAATTTATTTATTTATAAAAAAATATATAATCATCATTTTACATGCAATATTACGCTACATATAAAATAATTTTATTGTATTTTATAGATCATTATCACTACATATGAAATACAATAAAATATATAATGAAATAATTATTAAATTTTATTGAAGGAAATGTAAAAAATCTGTGTTTTCATTGTTTTATTATAGCATTAACTTTAGCTTAGCAATACCTTAGAAGGGAGAAAATAGTTCTTCAATTAATTATTGATTAGGCTTTTCAATTTTACGACCCTCATTGCTTACAAAATCACGACTTTTTTCGATGAATCATCCAATTTGATTTACTTGTTAAGCATTGGATAACCAATTTTCAATATCCATTTATCGTGTTTAAGGCAAAACAATTTTAATTAAATAACTCTGAAAATACATCTCGATTTTCTTTTTATAACTATTCCTACTTTCCAAGATGTATGCGAAAACACTATACTCTATATATAATTATATTATTTTCACAAATTTCTCTTTAATCCTTTTATCTCACATCCTCAGTAATCTGCATATTAAACTTATAATTTTATTTTTTTTTCTGTTTTAGTCATCAAATTCTGTCATTTTTCTCACATTTTTACAACACATGAAATTAGTATACATTTTTTGTGTTAGGGAATCTGAAATGGGTTTTTAAGTTCGGCAAGTAATCTACGATTTTTTTTTAAAAATATTGTTGACAATACAAATAACATTGCTAACCATGACATTATTGGTAATGACAATTACTGAGCTATTTCTGACGATAATAATAGTTATTACTATAACTAGTAATATCTTCAGAAAGTTGTGAATTACTATAGACTATATAGAATGAAAAATATGTAATTTTTTTTTAGTCTCTTAAGAAAATTATTCTATTTTACTTCCAGGAAGATACTGTCTTCCATTAATTCAAAACATTTGACTTTGACACATTTTACCATAATATACGTAAAGCTATATGAACTTAAAATTTAACAATGAGGTGCTCCTAAAGCTACCTCATTGCTAAACACATAAAATATTCCTTTAAATTTAAGGCAGTAAATGTTTTGTTATTATCGCGATATAAGATTTAATGAATGATAAAAATGTAGTCAGAATCTTTGATGTGCTAAAAGAATCTAATAAACCGCTACAGCACTTTCTCAACAACTGAATACAAAACGAACGCAATCATTCCATTCCTACTAGCCAGAGGCAGTTTCCGTCTAATCTACCTTGTTAATCAAAGCACCTCATTCCACTGCTAATAATTTTCTATAGCCCTTGATAATGTATGCATGATGTCAATTTTTGCAGGCTGCTCTGTGACACATGGTAACGCCCACCCACAGCATCAAGACACAGTCTTCGTAGTAATAACCTAGGAAATCTGATCTGTGAAAACAAATAAGGTGTCTATCACAGGTTTGTAACTGCTCTATCGAATTGTCATATTCTTTGTGATTTATATCTTTCCTCCTGCGCAAGTAAACATTGTAATAGAGTTCTCCCTATTACAATGGTTTTTGATAATTTCATAAGCATTGGAATTTTATTCGTATAATGTATGTTTAAACCAGTTCTATTGTTATTTTAAATTGAAAATATTCCTGAAAACACATTTTACTCTTATTATTATATATAAACATGAATTTAAAAATTTATTGATGATACTGAAGACAGAAAGTATGACATAATTGGAAACTTGATAATTTATGATTATCATGAGCATTATGATTATCTTATCTTAAATAGTTAGAAATTAAAAGAACATGAACATAGAGATTATTCAGATACATAATACTTATTCTTCTATCGATTCCGAACAAGTAAAAGAAGTATTCCAATGTTTTTTTCCCGTTTACCAGAGTTTATAAAACATCTGAATCAATATATATATATATATATATATAAGTTTAATAAGCAAAATTAACCTCAGATAAATAAATAGAAAAAGGAGAAAAACCCACCAAATCTTCTTAACCCACCATTTTAAAGATTTTCAAATTTTCTGTTACTTTTCAAACTTTCATTAAAATTATTTTAAAATTAAAAGTAATACAATTTTATCAATACTCAAAATATTTCCGTAAAATGTATCACTTACATACCAGAATATTAAAGTATTTCTTGCAGCAAATTTACATACTATTTAATAATTTCTCTTTATTGCTTTTGTTTCTGTTACAGTCAATGAATAATTTAATTGATCTATAATTAAAAAAAATTTTGGTTTCGCAGCATAAATAGTCAATAGCAAAAATTATTAGATTGTAATTCATTAATGTTGAAGACATTTTTATGCTAAGTATTTTTTAATTTAATATACTCCATTTTTTTTATTTGATTATAAAAACAAAGTTTTATCGCATTTGTAAGAAATCGATCATCGAAAACCGAAGAATGATTTCCTGAAGATAGTAACGCCATCTATACTATAATTATAAAGTTAAAATCAAAATCTGATTACTTCTTAATATTTTGTTAGAAATTCTCGATAAATTTATAGATAATGATATTGCGATTGCTGATGAGTAGAAAAAACCTTAACCATAGCTTTAAATATAATGAAATATCATAGTATATTTCAAGAACTACTTTCGATGTTCATTTACAAGATATAATATCTGTATAAAATTGTAATAATATCTAGAACAAAAATATTTAGGAAGCTCTTTAATTATATGACAAAAATTAGAATTTTAAATGAGAAATGCTGTAAATTTACAGCAGTATTTGTTTTTTCTGTCAGAAAAATAAGTAGTTTATGAAAAATTAGAAAAATTTCTCAGCTCAATTTTTTATTTTGTTAACTTTTGTTTATCATAATTACGTGACTTTAATAATTGAAATTTATGCTCATTTTTGAAATTTAAATTAACTTATTCAAGAAAACTGAAACGATTTCGATATATTCTCATTTTCCCCTTTTAAATAATAAGTATTTTAATGTCATTTTATCAGTAATTACTGTCATTTTTTCCATTAAGAGTTAGTTTCTTGATTAAGTTCGTAAAATCTAATATCAACTCGGATATTCGGATGTTATTTTTAAAACATAATTTTTTTCTAACATCAATTGTATAAATAATTTGCTTTGTTTATGAGTCATTAAATTAACTTGAATATTATTTTAAAATTTTTTTGCTATTATATTAATACTGTTAAAGAAAGCCAAATTATAAAATAGATTTATGAATAAATTTATTTATCTCATAAAAAAAAATGAAAAAAAATAATTGATGGTATATATATATATATATATATATATATATATATATATAATATTTGATTTATTCACAACTTTTCCCCACTGAAAAAATAAAATATTATAAAAAAGGACTTACTTTTTTTACTAAATATTTTTAGCATCTGTCTATTAGATAGTGTAAAGAAAGGCGTGATAAAAAAGCTATTTTGCTTTTTAATTATCGCACATTGAGGTCATTAGCTTAAATTTCTCAAGTTTATTTGAAAATTGAGTTTTATGTAGTTCTGCGTTGTGCACACTAAACCTGGTTCTTAAATGGAAAAAGTAAGTACATCGCTAGCCAAAAGTTTAGTTAATTTTTTTTTAAATTTGATTTAGGTGATTAAATTTCAAATATAAAATATTCAAAAGTATGTAAACGCTATAAGTATTTAAAATTATTAAGGGCTGATTTAATCTGAAAAAACTGCTTGAAACTTGATGTTTACATAAAACTATTCAAAATGATGCCTCATAAAATTTTAGAGATTGTTATTTTGCTTGATATAAACACAATATTTGAGTTTCGGAGTGATACCATAGAAAAATTATAAATGTAATACAACATTTTAGCATTTTAATTTTACATATTATTTTTCAAGAGAATAATAGATTTTGTGAATTAAAATTGAAATCTATTTTTTTATTGCACTAATACTAAATAGGTTTTAAGACAATATTTAATGAACAATATAGAAAAGAAAACCTCACGAAGGTAGAAAGAAAAGAAAAAAAGAGCAAATTTATCAGAATCTATACAATGAAACTGACAAACCCTTGGCTGATTCCTAGTACGATCATCGGACAGAATTGTGTCAATTTGCCAACTAGTAGCAAAACAGCTACGAAGTCTTGATATTAAGTACCTTTTCCTCTAATGAGAAAGAGAAAAATTAAATAACTTTACACATTTCTCCAACTATCAGGAATCTCTCTTAAGCTAAATGACTATGTATACTTATATTGATACTATTATTGTATTTCAAGCTGAAAACAATTTTCTGCCATTTGATAAAATATTAACCAGGTTATAGAAGTAATATCTACTGGACACTGGCTTTAACTAAGTACCAATATACATTTATATAGACATAACTGTTCAGACGAGTTCCGGACTTTTCCTTAAGTTTGATGAGTTTGGAATTCTCGCATATTACTATGTGCTTCGAAATTTTGAGCCATGGTTAGGTGACAAAGCTGGCACCCATCCTCTCTATTAATGAATAATATAACGGAAAGATAGTTTAACTACCGCAAAAAACATTGGTTAGTCAACCCGCCTTTTGCTGTAATGCATTTACTGTCCATGGAAAACCTACTGATTTTACATGGTTCTTTTATATCATAGAATTTAAATCTGCCTTAATTGAAGCATGGTATAAGCTTGATAAAAAAAATTAATTTTTTTTAATAGAGAATAAGATTTTTGAAGTAAAATCCCCAAATATCTATTTACTGTCATAAACTTTTTTCCATAAAATTAAAGATTTATCTAAACTTTCAGAAAACAATCTCTTTTTTTCCTTTTTTTTTTTTTTCTTTTTTTTTTTTTCCAAAATTTTTCTTAGCAGAGACTTCAATTACAACCTAAATGTGCTTTATGGTTTTAAATAATAAAATTTTTAATTTTCGAGCCATTTTGAATTTTTCATGGCATTTTTATTTTAAATACATTGCTGGCCACCCAAATTGGAATACCAACAATGACAAGAGATATCACAACAAAATATATTTTGTAGATAACATGTTGACCAAATTTTTGATACATGTTGGCAAAGTATCAAATGATTTAATTTATTCCTGTCTGTGAAGTGGGGTTCCTGCCAAAATCAGTGACGAGAGTATCCGCCATTGCTGGAGATCACCACTGTCACACGTCTCGGCATTCGTTAAAAGAGACTTTGGATGTGTTCTTGGGGTACAGCAGACCATGCAGCTTCCACACGTTGCAAAGTTGATCTGCTGTGGCAGTTGGGGATATATGGTCTCTACGATTGACAGTTGGGTCAATCGTTGAGCAACCAAGGACCACATGTTTTCTATCGGTGAAAGATCCGGAGAGCGAGCCAGCCAGGAAAGCAATTCAATCTGGTGATTGACGACGAACCCTTGGACAATGCGTGTCACGTGTTGTCACACATTATACTGTTGAAATATGACTGTGAGCAAGCCCTGAAAGTAAGGAAGTAAAACTGGCTCCATTACCTCGGAGATGCAGCATTAGCTGTTCAAAGTACCTTCAATACGCACTAGCGGAGTGCGAGAGTGATATCCAATACCGAACCATACCATAATACCCAGTGCAGGACCAGTGTGGCGGTGCATAACGCAGCTGTTCAGCATGCTTTCTCGACGGTGTCTCCAGACTCGAATGTGACCATCGTGGTGTTGCAAGCAGACAGAAGCATGACTCGTCAGTAAAGACAGTTTCATTCCATTCTGTCATCCACACCCTTCTTTCATTGAACCATTGGCGGCAGAGACGTCTGTGGTTCTTCGTAAAGGGTAGACGATGCAATGGACGTCTTGTGGACTGTCCACTTTTCTATAAATGGTGTCAAATGGTATGCGAAGATATTGGATGATGTGTTACAGGCTGAATGTGCTGTGGTTCGTGATGTGGCTGAGCAATCCATCTCTGCCATGCACACAATTTGTCTGTCATCACGTAAAGTGGTGCACTGAGGTGGATGCGATCGAACATGTCGGTCCGTTGTATTTTCTTGAATCCAACGATCTTATAACCGCATTACAAATGTTAGGTTTCGTCCAACACGACTACCGAAAACACAATTGGCAAACACCACAAGAAAAACACAAATCGTCGAAATCTTCAAGCCATAAATAGCGCTTTGAAGTGGCGCCACAAGGCGTGCGTGATGTGCTTCTACGCTGAAATTGTAATCATTTGCGTTTCTCACATAAAGCAAATGCTAATGTAAATTGCCACATAAGGCTAATGTAAACTTCAAGTTATTTCCATGCTTCCTTTATGGTGTAGCTTTTATGGTGGCCAGTTGTGTAAATATACAGGTAGATAGATAGAAGTTTTAATATTAAATTATTCTGAAAATGTGTAATAAGCTTTTCTACAAGGTATAAAGCCAGATTTTCTATATAGATATCAAAATCGCGTGATTTTAGTGGTCATAAGTCAATGACATGGGCCGTGGTGGCCTACTTGATTAGAGGCTTTCGTTTACTTTATTTGAAGTTAGTGAGTTTGAATTCCGACCCAATCGAAGATACGTTGTATTCACTAATAGTGGTTGGAGCACATTAAGTATGCTATGCAGTAATGCCCACCATGTGAAATGATACCTCTGGAGGGAAGGTTGGCAGACCAAGTCTGGTGGTCTTCTACTTAGTCAGTGTTTCTTAATCACGAAGACACACTTTTGGGGCTACGATGGCACACTATATAAGTGTCCACTACATAAAGTGTCATTACTTCAGCCCTTTGTAGAGTTGAAAGAGAGAAATTTTAGCTGCCAGGCATTATACAACTTCGATTTACTTGGATAATTATTTGTCAGTTTCCATAGTTTAGAATATTAAATGAAATTCTTATATAAAAATTGTTCTGGAAAAACATAATGGTAAAATGTTACTGTGTTATTTCTACATCACACTATAAATTCTGAAATTATAGTTCACAAAGTTATTTAAAATATACACAAGAAAAGCTATGGGAAATTGCTGATATCGGTGAAATTGATGATTGAAATGTTTTGTTTAGAATCATAACAATCTCCATATAATCAAAAAGTAGTTTTGAAGATATTACTTAGAGTTTTATTATTCAAGAAAACATTTTATTCGCAGAATAAAGCATATTACTATTTTATATAGAAAATGGATAACTTTAAATTTAGGTATCGTTTCATTATCACAAACATATTGAAGAAAATTATTTCTAGTGATTACTATTTTATTACTATATAGTACTGAAAAAATGCGTAATAAGGAATTTGATATAATAAAGTATACGTTCTTTTAAACATTATTATAAATTTCAAAAATTTTTAAATTAAGGTAAATTAATTCATTCATGCTAAAAATATATTTTTAACATAGGTTTTACAAATTTTATGATTCGCTTAACGAAATTGTTTTTTTATTTTTATTTGTGAAATTTATATATCTTGTAAAAATTATCAAGAATAAACATTCCATTTAATAACCTGTACTCCAACAATACAACAATCCTACTTGATAAATTTATACACAAATCATATAAATTAATTGAAGAAAATTTATTATTGTTAAAATGTTTTTGAATTTGAAGCTGAATGAAGTGCTTTTGAATTGAAAGCTTAATTTTATCGCAAGTCGCGTTTGCATATGGTGAAAAGAAATAAGACCAGCAAATAATAAACTCAATTTAACAATCTGCCCCTAAACTTCAGCTGTTCAGAGTATCCTGTTCGTCTGTCATCTGGAACACAAATTACAAAAACAAGAAATAACTCCGAAGAGTTTAATATTCTTTCCCCTCCTTAAGGGGCGGAGATGCAGTTTGCAGAGGTGGAAGAACATTTGAAAGGGGGCTCAATAATGTTTTGTGCAAACATGACACTCCCATTTTCTGCCGTGTTCTTATTTTATTTTATCTTCATTAGTTTTTATTATTTTTTCTTCCCCCCTTAAAATTTGATGGAGATACCGTAAAAGGTGCAGACAGAAGCGCCGGTCTGATGGAAAATTGCGCGTGACTTGCCAATTTGTGTTGCAGTTTCACCTTTAAAAATTACTGCAGAAAATTAGTCACCCCCTTTCTAATTCTTTTTCATTTTCTTTTTTTCGTCCGTGTTCCAATTAACCGATGATTCTTCCAGGGGAGGAGTCATTCATTATTAACCCTGAGGTTTCAGAAGCTAGCTTGAGAAAACAAATTAAGAACATTAATAATGCTATTATAAATTTTACCCCCTTAATTTCATCTTATACAATATTCAATTAGGAAAAATTTTTTTATTGGTTTTTATATAAATGGATCTATTTAAATAAGAATTTAATATTTTAGTTCCTATTTATATAGGAAATTTTTATATTTGGCTGTGACTTTATTGTCATTTTCACCAATTTAACTTTCATTGTTTACATTTAACTACTATAAATTCACTAAATCAAAATATTATGAAAAACCATTTTTTCCTATTATCATCCTACATGTAATTAAATTATGCAGTTTAAATGCAGGTTATAAAAATGTAGTTTAATTACAGGTAAAGAACGAAATGAAGGATTCTCAATTATTCGACAATTGCACTATGGTACTTATTGCACATTATGAAGACAAAAAATTCAAGTGGTCCTTGCTCAATTCAATTTAACTCAATCATGGAAACTGAATTATTTGCAAAAAAAATTGAGACAAAAATATAGAAATTTTACATTTTTCACTCAAAAATAAATAATAGCTTATGTATAAAATTTTGAGAAAATGGAATGAGAGAATAATATTTTAGCAGTAATCAATCAAAAAATCTCTTATAAATATGTATTTGAAAACTATAAACAGTGACTATTTCATAAATAACATTTCCATATGAGAATTTATTTCCATGAACGAATATAAGTATTAATAATTAAGCAATTCTAAATTTAAAAATCATATTTAATAAACATTAATTTTTATAAATTATATTATTTATGTCTTTAATTTTAAACTAAATTGAAGTTATAAATTAATTTATACAATATTTTTGTTTTAAAAATATTTTATTGAAATTAACTGCTTAAATAATCGCTGATTTCTAATTGGAAATTGATAAAATTCAACTTAAAAATAACGATATTATAATCTGAATACTTTGCATCTGGAATATTTTTGGAACATTCGGAGTTTTTTTCAAATTTATTCTATACATTTCCTCTAATGTGTAATTCTTAAGTAATGACAAATAAATATCCACATATATGAATTTCGAATTAGATTATTATAATATAGAATTTATAAATATCAACTTTTCCCAAACTATGTCGAATATAGCTTTTATTGGGTTTCAGAAGAACGTTTTCGGCTGCCTATTTCTGCCGTCCGATGACGATAAATAAAATTGATTTGCAATTTTAAATCAATGTAATGAATGTTTACATTTGCGATTTGGTCAAGCTATCAAATCTAAATTTGAGATGACACTTTCTGCTTCGTGCTAATATTCATAACACACATGTTTTAAGGCAGATGGCACCAACAAGAGATTGTGTGAAATTAAATAAAATTTCTAATTTTGTAACGAAATTAATTACAACGAATTACATATAGTGTGAAATTTTCAAAATTCAATTCATTATTATTGAAATAAATAATTAGTGAATCTCGAATTAAATTAGAATCTTTTTAATCCAAATCCCTCAGGCCAACAAATCTGTCCTCTGCTGTTGAAATTTTTTCGGAGGATAAAGCTGTAGCATCTATTCCAGACATAATCATTCAAGATATTTTCATCAATTTCCTGGCACTTTTTACTCAGTTTTTAAAACAATTTTTTATGCATGCAAGGCCTTGATGTTAGAAAAACCATACAGATAAAGACTTGATATTTACATACATAGATGCAAAATCGTTTTTTTTTTTTTTTTTTTTTCTAAAATTATTGTGGTAAATATTTTTATTGGGGATACACAGAATGCCTACAAAATTTACTATTGTTACAATGCTTTTCATATGACACAATTATATAATAATTTATGTTAAAAATAAGTAAAATAATTATCACTGTATGAAATTATTACCTTTTGTTCTGCATCAACTAATTTTAGTATACTGATTGCTTATCTTTTAGTCTTATCTCTACATTATAATTTCTTTCTTTGTGTGTGTGTGAAACAAGTAAATTTTGAACTTAAATATTAACATTAGATTTATATTCGCAATTTTCTCAGCATGTTTTTAAACTTTTTTGTTAGATAGGAATAAAAGTAAGCAGAAAATAGACCATTCTTCTATATAAAATTAATTGCAAAATCAATTCACTGTACGTCACTGCTAAATTCAGTTTGTTATTCAGAGGAGTATCAAGTTTCGTAAGAAAAATATAATTTTTGAAATTTAATCTTTTTATTTATTATCTTACAAGAAAAAAATTTTTTTCCAAATTTTCTTTTTTCAACTATATTGCTTTGGCAAACTAAATTAAAAATAAAATTCTAAAATATTTTAGAGCCAAATATATATATATATATATATATATATATATATAATCATTTTCTGATTTTGCTTAAATTTTTTACTTCAGTATGTCAAAATTGTTTAGCTGAATATCTTTTTCAGGTGTCATCTATATTTTTAAGCAGAAAATGCACAACAATTATGGTTCTGCTGACTAAAATTACGATCTATGAAGGAAACTGAATTTCTTTGTCAAAATGATTAACAAAACGAGAAATTATAAAGTGTACAAAATTGATTTTTGAGTCCAATTGCATTGCTATTTTCAATTTTCTAACAATTTTAAAGACATATTCTCATATTCTGAAAAAATTGAAAAAAGGGGGAAATCAATCAAGTCGCCATTGTTTAGCGAATTAAATTTCTTTTCTACTCATTTCGTAACACAAGTTAAAGGATTATTTCGAATATGAAAATCATAAATTGCTATTTAATTAAGAATTCAGTGTTTATCTGATTCAAATATTTAACAAACTTTATTAAGAGATACATTTCATCCAATAAAAATGTTTGAGGCTGTTGAAATCGATGAGATTCCTTAAGGTAACTCTCTATGAAATGAAATTAACCATCTATCTATCTATACATATTGCCTCTTAAAACGGTGTGCTGCCACGCTCACTGTGATGCAGTGGAAGTGGCAATGGGTTTTTATCAAACTGGACCAGGTTTGAATCTCGCACAAGTGATGTGGAAAGTTTTAAATTAATTTAATTACATACGCTCTTTTCTCTTTTATTCTAGAAAACTCTTTATTTGCTAGAATAGTGTTTCAGAACTTTCCATAAGTGTGTAAAAGAAACAAGTACTTGAGAATTCGAGTAATACCTTTCTGTTTTGTGAAAAGTACTGAGTAGATCAATAAAAGCTTTGTGCGTTCCCAATTATTCTCAGTAACATTTTTGGTAGAAGCGCAGGCTCTACTATTAGAAACTATTGTGGAAGAAACCCCTGATTTATGAAGAAGTCGTTACAAGTACTCTTCCATGTTATGGCCTCTGAATTCCTACTCCAAGAAGGAAAAATATACCTGATTCTGAGGATAAATCTGTGATCGTAATACAACATTCTCAGCAATTCTGGAATCCATCCGTCTTCAGAGGGAATCCTAGTTAAGACCCAAGTAAGTGGTTAAAGGAATATGATAGAGTGGCCAAATATAACAAACTCAACGACACTATCTGCCCGGTCGACTCATACTTATTCATTGTTGATACCACCAGACAATGGTACGGAAACAATAAAGAAAGATTTGACTCATGGTAAAAATCAGTCAGTTGAAAAATACTTTGGGGATTCTCATCTTAATAAGCAAAAAGCACAAAAAGAACTAAAGTTAGAATAAAAAGCCCAGGGAAAACACGCAGTCCAAAGCGTGCTCGGACTTTGTCATCAAGTAAATCCAAATATGACAGAGGATGATAAAAATTCATATCAAATAAATGGACTCGCCATGGTCTTTTATCAAGCATTCTTCACGAAAAAAAACGATGTCTACAGAGTTCACTATCAAATGGTGACAGCACATCGAAGACATTAGACAAAAGAGGATTAGAGGATATAAATTTAATCACCTTCCTAATGTTATTTTGATGTCTGCTCTGGACGAGGAGCCAAATCTAGTCTCCTTTATAAGACAGATTGCGAAGGAAGAGGTGCAATGATTAGTTGCCTCACAATTGCCAAATCCCGAACCAAACATGATGACAGTAGAAGATATTCTAAGAGAAAAAGTGGAGAAGTCGTTAGTTTCTATTACTATAAAGAGTGAATATATTGATGTTCGACTTAGGTGCCATCCAAATTCTGCCGCTGTTAAGAGACAACCCAGACGCATCATTCAGCCTGAGAGGAAGACTAATGTTGGTTGCTAATAGGCCAGTCTGTTTCCACTGCTGGATACTAGGTTATGTCTTACAATAATGCCTTTAAAGAAGGACTTTTTTAGTTCTTACAGAGCAGATAGGCGAAATAACACTCAACAAACGTGTGATTTCTGGGACCACCACTGATGAATCCAGCCGAACGTCACCTAGCCCTGTTCGAGGACCATCACCTACACGCCAATTCAGATCTCCGTCACCATATGGACTTTCCAATGTATCCCCTGGCCAAAGAAATGTGGAAAACTTGATACTGCGTCTTTTCTTGGAGGTGAGTCCCGCTGCTACAAAGATGCAACAAAGTTGCCTCAAAGCTGCAGCAAACCAAAGTCTTCGCGCTGCCATAAAGATGGGGAAAAACTATCTTGAACTAAACATTGACGAGTAACCAGTGCGTACATTTGTAGAATCTTATGTATCATTTTCCGTCATCTCAGACCAATGTCGACGTCAACTGCGAAAAGTTATTCTCCCAGCCGAAAACGTAATTCTCAAGGTAGCCGACTGCAATCACATTAAACCAAAGAAAAATGCATCCTTCGACTAGGTGTTAATGGTCTGATACATCATTTTGAATTCACAGTTATGCTGAAATACAGTCACGATATAATATTTTGTTGGGACATTTTGGAAAGCTTTGGAACATTCATTGACTGTGACCGATTGGAACAGACATTTGATGGCGTTATGAAAGACCCTCATCTTCAGGAACGTGGTGACTGAACACCATCCAAGATTGCATCGTACTTCTACGCTCTATAGACAAAATACTCCTAATGAATCCGCAGGTTAATGCTTCTACAGACATGATATTTGAAGGGAGTCGACTGCTACTGGAAAAAGAAGTGGCTGTTCCACTTACAATCCTGACATTACATGACAGTAAAAAACTGAGCTGTGGGTTGCGAATACTCAATCAGAAGTCAAATTTATTCCTAAAAGTATGTGTGTAAGGTACGCTGAGATCCTGGGTGAAAATGTGTGAACGGCATATCCACGAAACTACACGACCACCAAAAGATAGTCCACCTCCGGTCAATTATTCCGAAATGATGTCTCCCGATCTCAAAGTCGAACGAAGAAGACAATTACTTAAATTAATTTAGGAATTTCCTGCAATTTTTGACCAATCGAAGAAAACAAGATCAAAACAGTGAATGTTAAACATCGGATTATCACTAGTGACCATTTAATAATTTGCCAAGGGCATGCAGGGTATTTTCAAATGAACACCGAATTATACAAGAAGTTGGGAAAATGTTAGACAAAGGAGTTATTTAGCCATCAGAGAGCTCATGGTGAATCCCATTTGTGCTTGTGTAGAAAAAGGATGGAAGTTGGAGGCTTTGTATAGAATGTCGCTTTCTGAATAAAATCACAAAGAAAGACATTTACTTACTCCCACGTATTGATGACACCTTAGACAGTTTAAAAGGAGCCAAATTCTTTTCGTCCATACATACTTATTCTGGCTATTGGTAAATCAAAATGGACGAGACGGACCACGAAAAGACTGCATTTATCTCATCAAAGGGACTTTACAATTTCAAGGTAATGTCCTTTGATATGTTTAATACTCCTGCAACCTTCTAAAGAATGATAATCAATCTACTACGGCGCCTTAAATGGACCATATGTATCTGCTATCTAGATTAAATATTCGTGTTCTTTGAGAATTTCTATGATCATCTAAAGTGCCTGAATTTCCTACTTAATTGCGCCCAAGAATCCGGCCTCGTTCTAAATCTAAAAAAATGTCTCTTTGGAGCTCAACAGAGTAACCTAGTTGGAGGGATTTATTCGTCCAGTAAATCCCAGGTAAATGAAAACTTGTGAAATATTTTCCAACTCTCAAAAATATACATGACGTCAGACGTTTCATGAACTTTGCTCTTATTATCGCCGTTTCATCAAAACCTTTTGTTATCAGACGAAGCCTTTGCAAATTTTGCTGAAAAGTGATTCTAAATTTTGCTGTCGGTAAGATCAGGTGGATGCTTTCAATCGAATAACGAAGGCACTGATATTGAACCCAGCATTGGGAATTTACGATGAAAATGCTACAACAGACTTGAATATGAAGGCAAACGTCTAAAGATTTGAATCAGTCCTGGTGCACATACAACACAGAAAGGAAACAGTTATAGCCTATGCTTCACGGACTCTAACAAGAACCCAGAAAAATTATCCTACGACTGAAAAAGAGTGCGTTGATTCGTATGAGCCGCACATAAATTTAGACCCTATCTTTATGAAAAACACTTCTCCATCATGACCGACCACCATTTTCTGCGTTGGCTAACTAGTCTAAAAGATCCTTCTGGAAAATTTGTGTGATGATCCCTGCTACTACAAGAGTACAATATCTTGATTGTCTACAAGAGCAGAAAAAACGCAAGGAAGATGACAGGGTATCCCGTAATTTAGTTGAAGTGGACCATATATCTTTGGACTTCATCTATACTACATATGTTGATAACATCGCTAATGAAAAAAGGAAATATACTCGACTTGTTAAGTTAATACGGGCTCTCGAGAACTACGAACCAGTGAAGAGAAATTGAAAAAACAGTATTGTATCAATCAGTTGCAATACTTTTTACACAGTATTGCAACTGATTGATACAATACTGTGTAAAAAGAACTTCAAGCCAGCTTGTAAGGAGTGTCTTTCAGTAATTCCTAAACATCTACGTCAAGACATTCTACAACACTTTCACGATGTGTCCATGTCCGGATATTTAGGATGTGTCAAACATTACAATTGGATAAGGAAACGAATTTATGGGCCAAGTCTTTACCAAAATGTGACACGCTTTGCACTGCCGGGAGAGTCCGAATAGGAAAGCTAGTCCGCAGAAGCCCTTAGGAAATCTCTAGCCTATAACAACTACTATAGAGCCGTTTCATCTTATTGGAATAAATCTCCTTGAGGGATTTCTGAATTCGGCTGCTGGAAAAAATGGATCGTAGTATGTACTGATTATTTGAGTCGCTATGCTCTGAAAACTACCGAAGCTCCATAAGCAGCGAAATTCTTCTTTGAAGATGTACTACTGTAACATGGAACACCCGAGTTATTTTCACCGATCAAGAACAAGTTTTCCAATCAAAACCTGTTTTGGAGATCATACGACTGTTTAATACCAATCATCGAATGACGACAATCTTCCATCTTCAGAAAAATGGCCTTGCTGAGTGATTCAACTAGACATAGAATAACATGCTATTTATGTACGCAGACGTGGAACAAAGAAACTGTGATGAGATTCTGACGTTTGTGACCTTCGCTTACAACACTACTGAACAAGATGTAACCAGATTCACAACTTTTTTATTTCCTTCATGGTCAAGAAACTCATGGTCTACATTGTTTTTTCTACTGTCCTGACGTTAAAACTGACTATACAACGCATCTTGTCGTAAAACCGAAGAGACCAGGCAGCTAGTCAGACAACGAAGGTTAAAAGCACAAGAAAGAGATCATCACTGTAATGATGAATATCGTAACTCTTGATTATTGGTATATATATATATATATATATATATATGGTATCCTATTCACCTGGAGATTTGGTGAGAGTTTTCACACCCGTTTGGAAAACAGGCCTGTCTGAGAAGCTGAATATGAAATACTTACGGAACATACAAGATATTGTGAGGATTATCTGATGTAACCTACGAGATACAAAGTCATGACCCCGCATCAAGACGCCTGAAGCAGAGAGACATTATCCATGTGCTTCGAATGAAGCCTTACTTCGACCCAGAACAACAAGCACCAAGTCTACCCAGTGACTCTAAGGCATCGGAGAACAGATGATGTGAAAAGGACACAACTTCTGGAAAGATTCACTACAACATCAAACATATGAATTCAAGATCAAAGGCACACAATAACTGTAATTCTAAAAACAGTGGGACGCTGTTATTTTATAAAGGAAGAAATGCCATTTAAAATGTTTTGTTGCCGTGCTTGTTGTGACACAGTGATAATGTCAACGTAATTGTATCAAACCGGCTCAGGTTCGAAACCCGCACAAGTGATGTGGAAATTACTAATTTAATTACATATATTTTTCTGTTATTCTAGAAAATTTTTTTATTTACTGGAATGATGCTCCAGAACTTTCCATAACTGTATAAAAGAGTAAGTATTTAAGTGTTGAGTAGTTCTTTACTTTGTGAGTACTGTATTGAGTCATCAATAGTATATCAACAAGTACTGGTTCACCAATAAGAAGCTTTGCATTACTGTTATTCTGATATATATATATAATACTTTTCTTTTTCTATTATATATATATATATATATATATATATATATATATATATATATATAT
>JAPDSC010075500.1:528835-610723 GCA_026290005.1 Latrodectus geometricus | reverse complement strand
TATATATATATATATATATATATATATATATATATATATATATATATATATATATAAACACAGACAGATAGATATTGAAACTTTTTCAAAGTTGAACATATAAGATTAATTATAAAAGATGAGAAAGTATTAAAATTGTTATTGATTGTTTTACTGTTCGTTAAAGTCAAACAAAATGAAAATTTTGACACCTTTAATTATAAAAGACTTTAAGATACCGTTTTTATTTTCACTGTTTCCTGAATGCTGTTGTACTTCATCCTCTAAATTTCTACCATATGTTTAATCAGAAGATTGTTGCTTATTAAAAAATCTTTAGTAATAAGAGGATTGGACATTTCCCCCTTAGAAAATCCTATGTAATCCAGAATATGACCCGGTGAAATTGGATGGTCACAGCATTTTTTACAGGTGCTGTAGATTTTTCTGCCACTATCAACGAAAACAGATATAAGTTGCCCACATGGTAATATAGCCAGAGCTTTCTAGAAGCTACGACCACATTTGATTTCCAGCTTAGTGCTATGGGATATGCCAGTGAAACTATGGTGCAAAAGTGGAAAAGACCAAATTAAATTGAGTTTAGGTATTTCAATCAAATATAGTTCTCTATCAGAAAAAAGGAACAGTGACTATTTCATTCTTGCTGCACTTTTTAGCCAGTTTATTAACAACCTCATTATTACTGAGTTAACATGTGATGGGATCCATTTGGACGTTCTAAATCTGTCAGATATTAATAAAACACAGATTCAGGACGCCCAAATGGGTCCTCTGAAAACTATAAAACACTATAGTTTTCATCATAAAACAAATGATTTTTCGGATATAATTAAGCGTTTCATAAAACACTAGTTTTATAGTTTTCAGAGGACCAGTCGATAAGGTATAAATTACTGCGGCTGTCCGATAAAATCCATATTTCTCCAAAATCACTGTCATAAGGCATGGAGTAGATGTCGGCAGGCAGTTTCAACGAGGCTTCTAGATCTCACGAACTCTAAACCTTGAATTGGAGTTGGAAAGAACTAGTAACTCTAGCTGTTATCTGATTGGCTCAAAGTTAAAGTGTGCTCTAGAGGCGTCTTACAAAATTTAAGAAATGTGAAAAATTAAAGTTAAAAAGTTACTAAATTAAATAACATTCTAAGAGATAAAGAAAATTATTAAATTTAAGTAAACAGGATTAAGGCACTTAAATTACTATTTTTTAAAGATTTTAGAAATTTTAGATAAAGTTAATGAGAGTAAGGAGTTTGTCCTCTGGAGACTTTTCTTTTTCTATTTTAATTAATAGATCTCTTGGAGAATTCCTTTGAGTATTCATTTAACTTCATTGAGGAGCTTAATTATATCAGAAAAATCATTTGCTGAGCCAATTTCAATACTTTCACTGTTGATTTCCTTGTGGGGTGGGGGGGGGGGAACTAGTATTCTGAACAATACTTGCATATGAAAATCTTGTCCTAATTAAGTTAGATTTTACTATTTTTTTCCTGCTAGGGAAGTGACCTCCTAGGTTTGAGGAATCACAAGGCGTGATTCACTGCTAGCCACCGTAAATGCAACACCCAGGATTTTGCAAAACATTTTGTTAAAGAAAACCTTTATAATATGAAATATTTTTCACATTTAAAAAAAAAAAAACTTTTGCAAATTAGAAGAAAATGTATACTGCGGACAACAATTTATAAACAAGTTAAACAAAAGAATTATGCTGTTTAAATTCACACCCATATTTAAGCCCATGAAATGTGCATTTAAAATGCAATGATAACAAAAAATTATTATTAGTAACATATTAAAATGCTTTTATTTTATTAAAGAAAAGAGCTAGTAATCGCATTTTAAAAATGTTTTATCTAGTAATTTTTAAGTACTTAAGTGCTTTTGTTATCAAATGAATCCTTAATGGGATATTAAGTCTTCAAATAAAATACATTAGTCTATAATTTTACTGTACATACATGCTATCAGCACAACAGTGTTCAATAAGATCGTGATCGATGTGTATGTTCACGGCCATTTTCTGCACTAGAGAAATAGTTTGACTCGCACCAACTGCTTAAAGTAGATTTCGAATCACTTTTAATATTCACGATTATGAAGTGTTAATGAATCAAGTAAATTAAGTCAAGATCGAATTCATCACCTTTCAGAAGTTTAAGTTTTGATATAATCCATTAAAATTTTTTTTGACATCATATATATATATAAATACTTTTTTTAAGTGTTGCCTTTATCAAACACTCCAGCTTTTGTTAATGAGACAACGTTTTACAGATAAAAATGAAAAATTATGGTTTATAATTGTCAAAGTATAATTCTTTTAATTTTCTTTGACAATTATGAAGCATATCTAATAATTTATATCATATTCATAATTCAATAATTATGAATCTAAATCCAAAATCTCTAGTGGTGAAATAGTGTATCTTTCGTAGTTAATAATCATTGTAGTGTTGTTAGAAGTTTTCTAGCGCATATTTATAAATAAATAACACAGAAAATTATATTAAAATGTTTTCCCAAAATATATCCTTGGAAGAATGTATTTGAAGAAATATTTTTCACGATGTGTATATTCATATAAAAATTTGAAAAACAACAGGAAAAGAACTTTGATTAAAAAAAACACAAATATATGAAATATCCTGAAAGGGACATTAATGACATATTTAAAAAACAGGTAATGTGTGTGTGAGGTCATCAAATATTACCTTTTTTCTTTTCATAGACTACAACAAAGATGAAAACTTTATCAATTTTTTTCAGAAGTCATATTTATACATGATCAGCTTTTCTTGCTGCAGATTCTCAGAATGATAAATATTATTAAGATTTCTAATCTTATATACAACAAAATCATTAATATGTTAGAAACGATATTAAGTTTTCTTATTGTTTTAATTGTAAATGATAAAAGTGTATTTACAAATAAAACAAAAAAATAACAATTAAATAATAAAAGGAAATATATTTACAACGAAAGAACTATTAGTGATAGAATAGATTTATTTATTTATCACAATAGCTGATAAAGACCCCTGTAGGAAATTGAGTTCATAGTTGTGTCGACTTAAGGTAAAACAATAATGCTTACATTTTTTGTCAGAATTAATTCGACAATGTTAATTAGTTATGATGTTGTAAAGCAATACTTATCTTAAAATTACAAAAACAATATAGTTCA
Organism: Latrodectus geometricus; assembly: GCA_026290005.1. Lineage (NCBI taxonomy): Eukaryota > Metazoa > Arthropoda > Arachnida > Araneae > Theridiidae > Latrodectus > Latrodectus geometricus. The sequence goes on along the minus strand of JAPDSC010075500.1, from coordinate 607,530 downwards.
GTAAACAAGTTTAAATTTTTAAATTTCTAATTTGAAGAATAAAAATGCTGCTATAATCTGCTAAGATGATTAAGTACGTAGTAATCAAATACTCACAGCAGCAAGACAGCCGATTACATAAAAAAATAATTACTATTTTAATATGTGCCTTTAATATATACCTGTTGGTGGGGGTTTAAAAGGAAAAAGCTTTTAAAAATTAAAAAAAAAAAAAAAAAAAAAAAAAAAAAACATGCCTTTTATGTTACCAGTGATGCTTACTACTTTTTAATATGTGACTTCAATACTCAGAGTACACAGAGAAAATTTCGACCCTGGCATAGGAAGCATAATTTTAAAAAGCGCAATTGAAATAGTCCCACCAGAACTCCTCGGGATACTAAAAAATATTTTAACCCTAAGACATTTCGAAAAAGTGTCAGAAATTGCAGTTTTCTATGTATACATAGAAAACTGCAATTATAAGCAATATTTTCTAGAAATTTAATTTTGCTTATTTCATGATTTCAATAAAGTGTAAGAGAAAAAACTTCTATATAATTTAAAAAAAATGGACAATATAATAAAATTTTAATTTTAAATGTGTTTTATAAAAATTAAATATTTTGCAAAAAAACTATCATTTACTTAAAAAAGAAAAAATTTTCTAAGTATTACAATTCTATTTCACTTTTGTAACATTTTGGAAAATTTAAAGGTTCTGAAGAATAAAAAGATGTCCAAACAACATCCAATCAGATTTTATTTAGATATCTCCTAGACATCGTATTTAATTGCATATGGATATCAAAACATCTGAGAGATATCTAATGAATGTCTAACGTATATCCAAAGGTTATCCAAGGTACATCCACTAGATGTCACAATATCCAAATATCCATCAGACATCCATTTGCTGCGACCCTTTGGATAACTGGTGGATATGTCGTAGATATTTGGATATCATGTGGATATCTCAGAGACAAAACGATATCCAATAAAATGTCTACGAGATATCTCTTAGATGTCGTGTGGATTTTCATGGTTGTTTGGGTAGTTTTTATAACTAAGAAAATAAGAATTATGATAGATTAACAGTTGTAATGGCGACTGCCAAATCATCACATTCTATGGGTTGACCGCAATAGTAAGCGTATTAATTGACCGCGTAGTAACCGTACAAGTATTTATCATAAAATTATAATAAATACTTGTGCTAATTTATTGGTCTCCAAAATTATTCATCTCACTAGATCAGCCATCAGAGGATATAATTTTATTTGCTGCGAGTGGATAAAAAATGCTGTAAGTCAATCTGGTAACAATTATATTCCTTGTTAAACATGGCGGATGCATAAAATATGAGTTTACACATGTTTTTATTCTTTCAAAAGATATAACGTCTAAATACTGTTATATTTTCACAAATATAACAAGGTATTAGTTAATTAATTCATATTGATTGTAGGTATTAAATTACATTATTAGAATTGTGAATTATTTTTTGTAAATGGATAAACCAACAAAATACATAAAACAGATACTTTTTTTTTAAATTTACCTTCCTTAACTTTATCATCACGTTTTCTCAATATAAAATACTGAGTATCTTCTAAAATCTTTTGTACATATAATTAAGGAAATCAAAAAAAATTTTTTTTTTAATTATTTCTATATTTTCCCATTTATGAAAACCAAAACACTTGTTTATTCAACTAATGTTATACTCTTGAATCGAGTTACAGATATTTAATGTCAGCAGCTGTGTAAGATTTTAACTGTTGGATTTTTAACTTAAAAACTAGGCAATGTACATACCAGATAAAAAGTATTTTGATTTTGCAGTTTTATTCTTCTTTAATTGAAATTGGTAATACTTACTATAACAATTGTAAGAAACTTATTACAACAATTCGTGTATGCAAAACTTTTTAAGCAATTTTTAAACAGAAACTAAAGGAAATTTTAATTATATCTTTTTATAATCTTTATAATTATTTAATAAAAAGGTTTTTGGATAATAAATTTATTACTACACCTGACATATAAAATTTAATATTTTGTTATGTAAGCATGATAAAAGTGCTTTGAGCAATTTATAAATATTTTGTTAGTTACAGTTAGTGAAAAATTTGTTTTTAGTTCCCCGTGTTCTTATAACACATGGTATATAATTTGTTCCCAAATTTTATATTGTTTATAATGCCTTTATAATATGATGATTCAGTAACCAAAAGGAAGTGTGATAATTACAATCACCACCCTTCTTTATTTTTAAAGATTTTTCTCTGTCACACAAGAAATATTATAAAGATAGAGAAGAGGGAAATAGTCAAATGGGATAGCAAGCCTCATTTCAAATTAGACTAAGATTTAAAATATAATAGTGTTTCTAAAATTATGTGTAAGCAATATTCATATTGTACACGGCTAAATTATTATAACCGTTTCATCAAATGCGCATTTTTCAAAACATTAAAAAGTGAAATTCTATTAATATGTGTAACAAAATAAAATAAAGTTTTAAGAATTGGTTTTAATCTATTACTTGCCTCATCTTAAAAAGTAATAAGTGCATGTTTCATTCACAAAATCAAAGGCTTAAAGAATATATCTCAAATTAATCTTTTATATACCTATTTTTATAGGGAAACAGTAATTCATGACGTCATTTTAAAACTATTTATCCTAACTTTGAGGCAGTGAGGTTGAAGCGACTAGCAGGCATAACAGGAAAGAAGTGGAAGTGCTTTTATATTATTGTGAATTTGAATTTTCTCACAGATTTGATTATGTCGTAAAATGGCATTTGGAATTCTTATGACAAACCATTTCCATATTTTTAGTTAAAATTAGAAATTTCTTTTCGGATTATTCTGTGTTAAAAATTAAATAAATTTAAAAGGAATAGGAAGTTCTTATTTGCTTAGAATAAGTAGAAATTGACTCCACATTACTGTTTGTTTAAATTCGAAACATAAATAGAAATGTCTATGTTTTTAATTGATTAACCTGTCTTGAAAGAATAGATGTCATTTCCATTAAATGTTGAAAAAAATGAACTAATATTCTCGAAGTAAAATTTTTAACGAAACAGAATTTTACAATTTCAAAACTTTTCTGCATATTTTTATCTTATGAAAGCAAGATAGAATTTTGTATTATATCATATTCATGGGAAAAGTAATTTTTAGAGATATTTCTTATTGATAATACATTTATTGATTTATACAATTTTACTATCAGCATATTTTTAATTCAAGCTCATATTTCATTTTGCAAAGCTTTAAATATACTTTAATACTTCTCCCAAGTTAAGAGAGATAAATGCAAATACAAGTAATCATTGATTCTAGTGAAGTGTAATTTGCATTGTACTTGATAAAGTTATGCAAAAAATTATTTTGATTTGCTTAATGTATCATGGTGTCTAACACTGTTGTTTATTTTTGAACCTGTTTCATATTATACCAAGCCAATATCATGAGATATAGTCTAAAGTAAAGTAATTTCTAAAATATACAGATTTTATTTAAAACTATTAGAAAGAAATGGATATTTTTTCAGCCTTGAAAAGCAATTTAGAAAAGAAAAATAAAGGTATTTTTTTATCATATTGATATTGCATATATGTATACGGTGAAAATGTGCTTTAGGTCCCCTACTTGGCGCGTTTTCAGAATCATCGATGCCATGGCGAAAAGTCTACTGCTATTTCAAAGTGAAACTTAATTATCGACCAATGAAATGGCTAAAACATAAGATAATTAATGAGAATGCTCGGAAAAGCTCTTCAAATTCCCGAGTGTGTGAAGTATGGGACCTAAAACGCAATTTAACCATGTATACAAATTTATGCATTTATATTTTGTGTTCAGATAGTTATCAAAATAATGGAAATACCTGTGAATAAAAGTGACAATTTTAATTCATTTTCTAAGTATTAAAATATAATAAAACCTATCAGTTATTTATTAGAAATATATATTTTGGTAGTATGGGTTACTTAATTAAAGTTTTGTAAGTCTTGGTCCAACTGTGATGTATCTATCATGATATCGGCAGTCATGTCATTATTTTTTTCTTGAGCAATTAAAATCCTGAAAGGAAGGAGCATTATGGTGAAGTATCGAGAAAATTTAGCTGATCAAGTCTATTTTATTATGCAATCTTTGTTTTGTGTCAGATAAAATATTTTAGGCCAATAACTTGTATTCATACAATGAGACTTGTCCAGTCATAGATTGATTTTCACCAGGATAAGTTAAACATATATTTAGACCCTCAGTCATTCAACCTCAATATAATTGAACCATTGCAGTCTGTCAAGGTGTTCAATACAGAATCAATATTTTTCACTGCCATCTCTTTCAGAACATTTTAAATATCTTTATGAAGAAAGCACACTATTCAGAATTAGGTGAATTAAAGCTGTGTTATATGCCAAAGGCTGTCCTACATTATCCTAATAAAGGATTCTTTGTATCTTGTGTTTCAAATTACTTTGATAACAATCTGTATGCATTAAAATTGAATGTGTTAAAGAATTTTCAGTAATATGTTTTAGAATAGTTCTTTGTTACTCAAAAATTTTAAATTTTAATAGCAAAACTGAAATATGGAACATAAATGATGGTCTGTTATTGAAGTTTATTACGACTATCAAAGTTAGTCTGATAGCTAAGTGGTTAACATTCTGGCCTTTGAACTACTTTGATGTAACCCCCCAAATCTGAAATTTGGCGACTTTATTTTCTCGTCAAGCAAAATACCTGTTTTTGGTGCCTTTTTTTTCGTGCCAAGATGGATTCTCGCTAAATACAAATAATTAATACATAAAAAATACAGAATCATTAAATACAAAAAATGGTACAAAATACAAGAAAATACTAAATTTGGCAACAGCAAAAACCTTAAAGCTGAAAAAACCTAAATTGGCAACACCAAAATAAGAAACAACAACCCTAAAAAGTCCGTAGGGAGTGCCAGATTTAGAACGTATTTTTTTTTTTGGGGGGGGGGGAGTATGTCAAAGTTGTACCCTGACCTTTAATCTAATTGTTTCATTGGAATAAATGCTCATAGTGATTCAGAGTCTATTTTACATGTTAAGTTTTTGTCCCATTAATCTATTTTAACAAATTGTAACTCTAGAGAGTCAATCAAACTAAACCAAATTAAAACTATTAAGAAAGTGATTATATCTTAACTGATATCTAACATACCAATTATGATAAAGACTCAAACATTTTTTAAATTCAGTTTTATTAAAATTTAAGAAGAATTTTATTTCTGATTTGCTAAAGAATATTACTAAGAATGTGTGCAAGTTCACTTCAATAAAAATTACTAAAAACTAATAATAGTGTGGTTGATTTATCAAAATGATTGAAAAGACCTTTTGACATGAAATTCAAAAAAATGCAATGCAAAAAATCTTGTAAAATTTGTTCAAAAAATATCAGTTTAATGTTCTAAATATTACAATAATAAGTTAAATTTTTTTATAGTCATCCCACTGTCCTTTTCAAAGGTATAAATGTTTAATCACATTCCACATCCAACAGAATATGTAAGAGGCAAAGATAAAAATGAGCAATCTTCACAACAAGTTTTTGAAAACTAGATCCTTATAATGTGTAAAAGTAACACATTTTCAAATTATGCAGTAATTTTATATGTAACATTTGGGATTGTTCTTGTCCAATTAATCGTGTATGTTTCTTCTCCCGTTGCCTGTATTTTAGATCAGAAATGTTTTTAAATATAGCAAAAATATATTTTTTTAGTAAGTTTTTTTTTATATTTGTTAAATTCTAAAGCAACTAAGATAGTAAGCTAAGTTGTACTATTAAGTTTTCTAAATTTATATAAGTTAAATTGATATAGTTATTGCTTTTGGAGCAAAATTTAAAAATCATAATATTAGTGAAGAAAATAATTTTGAGACTACACAGTTTTGTGTGCATATTATAACTTGCAGTTACTATGTGAAATTTCCGGATGTTCAAAATTAATTGAATAAGTATGATTTATAATAACGTATTTACTTAAAAAGGAATGTTTCTTATGTAATTTTGGACACAATAAGTAGAATTATCTACCATTGTTATTTTACAAAAATGTGTTATAATATGATTTTAAAAACAATTTAAATTTATGGATCTAATGTTAAGGGGTAAAGTTGCCATATATTAATTGCTGTTACTATAAACAAATTACGCTATTTTAAAAATCTGCAATAAATAACAATTCAAATTGATCCCATTTTATTACATTTACTATAATAATTATATTCTGAATTTTGCCTATTATATTGATGTTAATAGTGCTTATGATTAAATAAAGTTAGATTTAAAACTCCATCACTTTAGTGAAATTTTTGTATTAAATAAAAATGTATGTAAGTGCAAAAATGCATATTGGCGATATCTGGAATTGTCATCAACAGATACTCGCTATAAATGATAAATAATTTTTATTGGCTACTTTGCCATTTTTCGTGAATGTAGTTTGCTGCAATATCTATTTTTTTTAATAAAATCTTTTGTATTTTTTATCTATGATTAGTATACTTTATGGATCAGTAAATGAAATAAATTTCTTTGAAAGTTGATGCTCTATGTTAATTATTTATGAAACTGCCAGGCATAACTCAGGAGAAATCTCTATTACAAAAAGTAACTTTTAATTTCAAATTTCTGCCAACTTATTAATAAGCTTTTAACTTGGTTTTGATAACCATAATTGCTTAAACAACTTACTTATATTTGTGGTATTGAAAGTTTTTTACTTTTTAAAATTAAACTGATGCTTAAAAGATGTTTGTAATTTTTTAATTATAAATTATATATGAACTTCACATAATAAAATATTAGAATTTTGGATATCTGATTGTAAATATATTAGATACATTTTTATTAAACATTTTTTGCCCTTTTTTATTGTATTAAAAAGGAATATAAAAACAATATTACTCACATTATTAAATAATACCATTTTAATATTGTTCAATTTCATTTAAACATATATAGGAATTATTTTAAAGTCTTTGCTCAAAATTTGTGTCTAACCATAAAAGCTTTTCATATTTTTTAGAAAATAATTTCTTAAAAATAATATATTATATTTGCATTACTGATGTAATGGTGTATAAAATAAAGTTCTGCAAAGTTCATAGTTCTAATTTTTTTTTTTTTTTTTTTTTTTACTTAAGTGAGGTTTATTTGTGTCACTTGTGTAGTGCTATTATTAAGTTGCTGACTCTGATAGCACTACACTCATGACAGTTTTTTAAGGGTTCGTGTCATTGCTATATTAATTAAAATTGTTTCAAGACAGTTTTATCCATGTTCTTTATTAAATGGGAAATGACATTGTTGTATGATAATTTACCATGTTCTACAATCCATGCAGGATTTTGGCCTCATTCGCCAAACAGCTCCACTTTTTCTGATCTTTTGTCTTTCAACTTTTGATCTTCATCTTTTTCAAATCATCTTTCATCTCATCCAGCTTTTTGGGGATGTCCAACTTTTCTTTTACTCTCCAGTCTTCCTATATATATATATATATATATATATATATATATATATATATATTATTGCTCTTTTAGCATTCATTCATTTCAGATATATTCTAAATTACTTCTAATCCTTTATATATCTTCATCCCTATTTGATTCATATATTTTCCTTAAAATTTTTCTTTTAAAGATGATAACCAGTTTTTCTTCCTGAATAATAGCCCTTGTTTCTGCTACCTAAGTTGCAATAGGTCTGATTATATTTTTAACATTCTTGTGAGCACAGAAAATTTAAATACCTTGCTCATTGAAAAGTTACATCTGTTTTCTGCAATTCTGGATTTCTTCAATTCTGCAATTCTGGAGTTTAGCCTTTATTTCAAGGTTTATTTCATTTTCTCAGTGATTGGTTCAATAGCAAAGTTAAAATTCAGTCACTTTTTTAAACCAAGCTCATTTATTCTATTTATTTTAATAGGAACACACACACACAATTATATTCATTTGTTTTTAATTTCTCATTAGTATGATGCCAATTTTCCATTGTCCCATAAGGGGTATTAAAATAACTATTTATCTTTTTTGTTGATTTCTCAGCTTAATAGCAAATTAATCAAATATTGTAACATTTTGTCTATGCTTATGTATCATGATCTTTTCTCTTAGAACTTCCTGAAAATTTGAAATTTTTTATTTATTTATTTTTCAATTTAAACCTAAATCACAGCATTTTTATTTCTGATAAATTTTTTTATTATTTGTAGTACATTTTTTACAATAACTGAGCTTTGTTTAATGTATTTTTTTGACTGATTATGAAATTATCTGATTAAAATAAAATTTTTATGATTCCCAGAATATAAAAGCATTAGAAAATTTAATTTTTTAAGAGTTTATGCTATTTTTTAAATTTTTCTTTCCTTATGATATATATGAAAATAATGAAATTGATATTTTTTATAATAAATATGAAAAGTATAATTTTTTTTATCTTAATATGTACTAATTAAAAAGCTATTTTCTGTTTTTTTTTTTTACTAAAAAAAGTATTGATTTATACCTTAAGAGCTATATTTTTCTAATTTTAGTGTTTGATAATTAAAAGAAACAACTTTTAAAACAATGATTTCATATTAATGTCACACCTGTTGCTTGCCTATGATATGAAAATAATTGGTTTTGATTACGCATACATAGTCACTAATACATATTTATAATAATATATATTTGAATATATTTATTACAGTGTTTTAATCTGTTCACATTCATTGTCATTTTTTTATATTTTTCTCTCAAACTAAAATTTTTATTCTCTTTACTAAAATGAAGAGCAACTGAGTTTCTAGATTAATAACTTTTGGTATTGTTAAGGGAAATATTAATGTTTTATATGCTATCCTCATTTATTTTCTGCCGCAATAGACAAAATAATTTAAAGAACAATGAAGAATAAATTATGAAAAATAATAGGTTAACAAGAAAGTTCTTGCCATTTTTAGTGACTTAAAGAACATGACCTTTCAGAAAGTGTAGCCATGTGCTAGTTCTCAAAGTAATCACCATCAAGATCCAGCACCTTCTGCATTTGTGTCTTCAGTGTTGCAATACCCTTGCAGTAAAACTCAGGGTTCTATGCACTGAATAGAGCCTGTGACTGCTTGGTGAAAGTCTACTTTTATTGGAGAAAGATTCCCTGAAAATGACTGTCTAGATGATGAAAGAGAGAGAAAGTAATCTGATGGTGTGTGCAAGGTAAGGTGAGTATGGAGAATGGTACAAAGTCTCCCAACCAAGTCACTGTATGGTATTCCTGACCATCCATGCGACATGTAGCCTTGTGTTTTCGGCCAAGAACAGTAAACCCCTTAGATTAACCAGTGTTGGCTCCTTCTGTTGCACATGTTCCAGTTGCTGTGAGTTCAGATTCACAGTTACCGTTTAGCCCATTGGTAGCAGCTCGTAGTGAATAACTTGACAACTAGTCCATCAGACACAAAGCATAATCTTGCATGAGTGCATACCTTGTCTTGCACTGTACTGGACAATATTCTGCGAGATAGTGTTGTGGCATTATTCACAGTGCTATCCGCAAATGCTTGACATATTCGGCGATGAAGCCACTTCAAAGTCATATAGTAAACTATACTGAACAAGCTCCTTTTATATGTCCATTTCTATTTGCTACCATATGGATTACGATTGATGGATGTGCATGGTGGACTTGTTTTTATAACAACTGCTATTCTTATGCTTGACAGGCCAGTGTCTCAAACAACTAATTTGCATGCCTATTCTTCATTCAGTGGCAAGAACTTTCTGCCATTTTTGCCTTTAATTAAACATTATACCTTATAATTACAATTAGTGTCAAATTCATTGTTTGATATTAGTCACAGATGTAAAAGGCAAAATAGTACAATTTTCCTTGATAATAATTATTTTGTTAAGATTGCTGTTTTCAGTGATTTATCTTGCAATCATGAGTAACTAATCATTAGAATTATAAATTGATTCAATTTGTTTGAATTAGATTCACTGAAGCATTTATCTCCTATAGAAGAAATTGAAATTTAGTTTGTTTATCAAATAATGTATTCACAAAAAATTATTCACAAAAAATTAAATACAATTTCAATATATCTTTATCTTATTCTTTTTATTACCACATTTTTGAAAATTAATTTTGAATGTTTTTTATAAATAAATAAATTTCATTATTTTTTAATTGAAGAAAACAATTGTTTTTATTAAAATTATTATAAGTAATTTAGTTGAATTTTCGACATAAAAAAACTGTTATTAGACAAAATGAAAATTTCATTTATTTTAGTCAAAATTAATACACATCTTTTAATTTTATTTTTGTTTATATTTGATGGACTAAAGCAACTGTATAAAAGGTGCTAGCAAAAAATAATCTTATTTGTTTTAGATCATAGTCCTAAAGAAAGTGAAAGCATCATTGATGAGCACTTGGAAGCTTGGAAATTGTATTCTAAGTGGAAAAAACTTCCAGATTCATGCAATTTAATCCCAAGATTTTATTATAAGGTTTGTTAATCATTTTAAAAATAAATAACATGGGAATATTGCCCATTATTAGTAAATATATAAGATGCATTAAAAAAAACATTAATTACTCCAAAAAAATTTTTTTATGTACTGCTAAATCAATATTATCATAAATGCATGTTGTCTTTGTTATTTTGCAAATTATAATGACCACTTTTTTAAGATTAATGGCAAGGATATATTTTTTATATGATTATTTTTAGGAAAGAAGTGAAGGAATTCTCTATGTTGTTGAAAAGTTTTTTTGAGTAATCTCAATGGACAAATAATTATTAAAATTTGCTGCGAAATTTCTCTTGGCAAAAAACTTATTTATGTGATAAATAAGCCAAGTTTTTTTCTGTATTGAATAAGTTTCTATTTTTTAAAATTATATAAGAACATTATGTTTTGTTATCAATATACATACTTGTTTATATATATTTATTTATATGTATATAATTATGTTCCTTGCTTGATTAAATATTCTTCTGCGTTCTTTTGAGTAGTTAAAGAATAAAATTAATTTTATCTATAAATAAATTTTCATTTCACAGATCTTCATAAATAGAAAATTTCATTTGCCTCATTCTTTATATAATTTTTTGGATTAATCCTTTTTAAAATGTAAAGTTAAAATTTTCTTATATAAATTTGTGAAATATAATTTATTCTATATTTGCTTGCTATAAAATTATTAGTTCTTGAAAACGTAACTTGATTCTAGTGTTCTGATTTAAAAGTAAGTTTTGTTGCCAATATCATTTTTGGCTTTGTTGATTATTTTTCCCCATATAAAAGGGTAAATTTATTTTTTGAAATTATTTTTACTTAGCACATCAATAAAATATCCAACAAATGACTAAGTGTTCTCTGTTAATTCGTAATTATTCATGTCACAATAAGGCAATTGATACTTTACTTTAATTATTTCATTAACTTTACTACTAAATAATTATTGGGATAACGTTAGAGATTTGAATTAAGAATGAGATAGCTTGTTTTGGATTCGAAGAATTTAGCATTTTTCTCCATATATAGTATTAAACTTGATATAACTTTGGATATAACAAAAATCCATGTGACTCCCAAACAATCTTCCGCAAGTCATAAAAATAAGCTGGAAATTATTTGAAACTTTGAATATCATTTACAGTTGGATCCCAGTTGTTTATATTGCAGGTCTTAGTTTAACTAACGTTTGTATGCAAAAAATGTGATATTAAATTTACAATTGATTTATAAAATAAAATAAATCAGGCCTTATTTCATGCTGATTGACACAGTCAGATATGGGTTTATTGAAATTAATATTATAGCACAGAAACCATTGACAAAATGGTGCTTGTAAGTTCAAGTATTTGTACTACTTCTGAAGTACTGTGGTTCCTTCGTCAGTCTCTAAGTATTTGACATGATTAAATGTGCTTAGATCCATACTTTTATACATTTTTTTAATTAATTCATTGAGCTGTACCTTTTATCTTGCCAGACTGCTTATTACATTGTTTGCAAGTCATCCAGGTTTGTACACAATTCAAAATTTGTACAATTCTAGTTTCTCTAATTAAACTCCTCTCCAATGAATGAATCTCCACTGTAATGAAAATTTTTATATGCAATATGTGCACAAAAAGTTTCTATAAAAGATTTAGAGATATCTGTTTAAGGATATTATATTAGAACATGCTTATTAATATATACACTGAAGTGATTTGTTTCACGTAAATTGTATTTTCAGTATCCATGTTTTTTATAGATTCCATCTGAAGAAAACTGTTTGCAGCAAAAACTGAGAGATGAGGCCAGGTATATTCTAGTGCATTTTTCTATTTGATTAAGAACTTAAAATTTTGAATATCAGTATTTTCGTTTATTGATAATTATGTAAATGAAAATTGTTTCATATAAATATACATATAAAAGTAAGCTTTTATTTTTTATTATGTTTGAAAAAGTAATTTTTAGATTATGTAAAAAATATTTTATCTTATTATTTAATTTCTAGAAATTTGAAGTTTAATTTTGCAATATATTTGATTGAAATTGAAACTTTTGTTAGGAGTTTATATAGTTAGCATATTATAAATTAATATTTTTCGTCTTACAGTATAAACCATAATTCTAAAACATTACAAATTGATGAATTTATTTATTAAACTGTTCTCTTTGTCATTTCATAAATGCACAAAATTAATTATGCTTGCAAGTAAACATTAACAAAAATATTCATGTTTCTTAAATTCATTTGAAAATAATTATATTTCTAAATTTTTATTAAACATGAAATAAATTCCAGTTTCAAAAAATCTTTGAAATCCCGACATAATATATAATTATTATAAAACTCAATTCAAAAAATATTTTTACTTAACTTATGCGATTGAATAATTTTAAGGATTTGGTTTTGTCATTCATAATGGTTATGTGTATTTGGTTATACTCAATAATGTTTATTTAAGTCAAACTCCCAGACAATTGGCTATAACACCATCATGTCTTGACATATTAGCACTAGTGGGGCACCCAGTGGGTGTGCCATTGAGGCTCCAAAAGTTTCATTTGAATGACATTACCACCGTGATATAGTTTGCGTGCTCAGTCGTCATTAGCAAGTATGACGGATCTTTGTTTGGGTTGGGATTCAAACTTATACCTTCCAATAACAAGAATGACATCTTAACCAAAAAGTCCACCACAGCTTCTATTCAGTAATATAAAATTTCCTTAAATATTATCGGCTAAAGTAATAGTCTATTTTATATTATAATTTATAGTTTAATATGTATTTTGATTTTCTTTTTTTTAAATGTTCAGAAAGATTTTATAATCTTAAAAACGATCTTATTCTTTCAATGAAAATATTTGAACATATAAAACTGAATAAATAAAAGCATGTTTATTTATTAAATGAATGTTGTCTTGTAAAATTTAAATTTAAAAATGTGTATATTTGAAAAGAAATAAATGTTATCTTGTAAAGTACATATCGAAATAAGTAACATGTATACACTAGGAAAATTAACTGTGTAAATTAAGTTAGCTTTTGTTTCTTTCAGACTGAAAGAAAGTCAAAACATGATATTGCTTACACTGGCAGATATTATCCTGTTTAAAATCACTGAAATTTAACACTGTATGTGTAGTACCAGTTCTGTATATTACCAGTTACAATAATTGTTAACGATGTTTATAATAATGAATGTATGTGTATAAATGTATAAATAGGATTTATTATAAACATCTGTTTGTCATACATTATATATGAGCATATGGAATTGTTAAAAAAAGGATTGATTTCTTACTCATATGCAATTCAATTCCCTGACACAAATTTATACTGGAATATACATTTCTTCTGACAGGGCCATTAAAGAAGGAAAAAGAGTAATAGAGAATTCAATTTTTGTTCACATAAGGATTTATACTGTTATGAATAATTCTTACACGAAGAAAGTTTTTGATACCTAGTCTCATTGATGCAAATTAAGGACAAGGATTTTAATGTTTGCATAAGTTTTTATAGAATGAATTTCATTTTAATCTTATTGTACTGTATAATGTCTGTGCTTCCATGTATAAATGTCCCATAATGTGAATGACATTTAATGTAAATGTGATTTAATGTTAATTAAATGTGAATGATATTTTATAATAGAATATTTATAATTAAAAAATGTTGTAGAAGATAAGGTCGTTTTTGTATAATTTGGATTCCATTCTTCTGACATTAATACTAAACATGTTTTTTCATTTAATATAGAGGATCCAAATAGAAAGATAAGAATTAGAATCTTTATTAATAGGCACACTTTCGTTGTGAGTATGGTATGAAATCCTGTGTTCAGCATATTGACATCTATTTCAAAGCATGACATATGCCCTCATTTTTTTTCATTCTAAAAGTTTATGAGCTCAATATATTAATGATTGTAAGGTTTTGAGTTATTATATAAAGTTATAAATATATACATGCAATATTTTATTTTCACAGGGCAGTTTTCATCGAAAGGAAAAACAAAGAGTTATTGGACAATGAAGACCTAAAGGTAAAAATGTTTTAATTAATGTAAAAGCACAAGTCATAGGCTTTACATTTTATATTATTTGTTACATTTTAGCAAAAATACATTAGGCGATATCGTTTATTAATACATTTTTATGTAACTCACTTTGCAAAAGTTTATAGTAAACTGTTGGTATTTTCTTCTAAAAAATCAAAGAAGATGAAAACTTTTCAAAAAAGTCAAAATATTTTATTTGAATAGTTATTTAACTTTTTCTATATTTGCTTCAAATTTATATTTGTAAAAGTTCCTTAGAAATTATCCTGAATTTCATAAATTTATTGTTAAATTTTTTCTGCATTTTATTTTTGTATTATCATTTATGACTAACTTGCTTTATATAATCTATGAACATTTTTAATTGGTTTTCAGTTTATACTTTATGGAAAAATCGAACAAAATTCCACATGAAGTAATCATAAAGCTAGACTATATATTCAATTTCCTAGCATTAATGTTATTAAATTTGTCAAACTATAATCTTCATAATTATTTATTAATTTTTCATACTAATTTTTTCATAATAATATCATACTAATTTTCATAATAATATTAATATCATCATCAATTCTTTTAATAATATTCATAATAATATCATACTAATTTTTTCAGTCCCAAGTACAATCTGAAAAATGTTTAAAATATAATCAATTTAAAAGATATGCTGTTTAAATATATCTTTCAAAATTTTCAAATATAAAACAAAATTTTATTTTAAGCTTTAAATCAAATAGAATTTAATTAAAAAATATATTTCAATTTTCATTCAAAAGCAAATTGTTTAGCTGATAGTTTTTGAAAATTGTTGTGCATGCATTATCAGTATCAGTGTATCTGCATTTTATGTTTTTTAAAATTATATAAATTTTTGATTTCAAATTATTTTTTAATTTTATTTCTATGCTATGTAAAATTGCATAAAAATTCAAAGCTTTAAAACATAAATTTTTTTAATTTTACAGAAAAAATCTTTTTGAATATTTCATGCAAACATAAAAATAATAATTATTAAAATTCTCAATGTTTTTATTTAGTATTTGTACAATAAGTTAGATTACATTTTTTCATAAAATTTTTATCGTCTAATTTAAAATTTATCAAAATGTTATAAACTTTATCACTTTGAAGTATATTTTCAATTTGAATATATGTTGGTAAATAAGGATTGCTAAAATTCAAGTAGTTGGACTTTTTTAACTTGTAGGTTCAGGCAATCCAAAAACGTAGAAAAAATTTATCTGTGCTTATTGAAAAGAACTGTGAACCAGCAGCACAAATTTCTAGAAATTATCAATGTTGAGTAAAAACTAATGGAGTTGAAAATAAAATAATTATGTACTACTCAGAAGAAAAGAAAAGAAATGATAATTTTATTGAACCAAAATTAAATAATAGATGGAAAAAGAGACCTGTTATTTAACTCTATACAGGAAGAAAAGAGCATTTTATAGCAAATGATTTGATCATTAGAAAAAGTATTTGTGAATTGTAGATTTAAAATAAATGTATAACATATGAAGTGTGTTAAATTAGTACTTGAGATATTAAATTGATTAAAGCTTAGAGAATATTAAAAAACATTGATTAATTCTTACACTTTGTGAACCTCTTTATGTATGATAGCTGATATTTTAAATTCTTAAGTTGGCTGGATTTATATTATATTGAAGATAAAACTTTTTCTATTTCATTTCTCATTAATGTATTAAATTTAGGATATATTTGGATAAAATTCTAATGCCTAAGTATTTTCAAAATTTATGTATGAAATCAATGCAATACGCTATGATCACAAATGGATATTAATGAATGAGTATCAACTGCAATATTGAAAACTTTTGAGTTATTTTATGACTTGAAAATTCTGCTAGGCATTTAACTGAAATCAAACATACTTTAAGTATTTTAAAATAGAGTTATGTCTGAAATATGAAATAATTGTTTTTTTTTTTTTTTTTTTTTGTAAAAGTTATTAATGGTTACATGCTTTTCAAAATTATTACTTTATATCATTAAATTATAAAATATGGTTTTTCATTTTTTTGGAAAACAAAATTTAGTACTTCACTGATATTTTTTATTTTATTTGACGAAATTTTCTGTTTTATCATTTTTAATATTTACCATATTAAGAATATTACATTTTAATGTTAATTAAAAATACACAAAACTTTATGTTTAATATGATTAATAATGCTATTAATTAAAATTACAAATTGGTTCTTGTATCAAAAATCAAACTGATTTTTTAAATTATAGATGGAAAAATACTATTGTATACTAATTTAATTATTTGTTAAAGCTATAAATTCTATTGCACATTAATATAGACAGTTAATGTTTCTATTTTTTTATAATTAAATTAATCAGAAAAATTGTCATTTTTCTAATTTTGATTACATTATTTGATTTTGATTACAGATTGTATTTTTATTTAATATTTGACAATGATGGAAGAAATTGCTTTTAGTTTATTTGTCATGAATTAATGCATGTTTAATGAACTCTAAAATAGTTTATCATTTATACATCATTTTCAAAAGTATTGATATTTTTATTTTTTAATAATTAAATTATAGGAATTATGGATGTTACTTGAACAAAATCTTTCACCACCTTTTAATTCAGAAGATCACATGATTAATTATTCTGATTTTAAAAAAGTTGGAAATAAATGTGATGAAAAATTTAAGTAAGTATTTTGCTTATAAAATTTTTCCACAAAACTCGTTGTTATTTACTACATTAGTTATAATTTATATAATTTTTGGTTTTCATGTTATAATATTCATATTCTAATGACTAGATATAATTTTTTTCTAGGCCCTATTTTTCAGCAAAAAATTTTGTTAAACTTTTACAAAATGATAAAAATGGTCGCATTTCTATCCGACATTTTTTTAATTACGTAATGAGAAAAGTGTGGTTACATCAAACTAGAATTGGTTTATCTTTTTATGATGTGGCAGGACAAGGTTATTTAAGAGAAATGGTAAGAATTTAATTTTGTAAATTTTTATGAAATGAGAAATTTTCAGAGTTGCAACTCTGAATGCTCTTTATAATTTTATAATAAATTAGTTTAGTTATATTGTTTAATATGGTATTTAATCTAATATAATAATACGCATACTTGCAAATGTTTTCAAGAAAATAAATTTAAAGCGATTAAAAAATGCAAATGAAAAAGATTTTTAAATGCAAAAGAAAATTCAAAAAGAATAAAAGAATAAATCATTCAGAATATAAAAAACAGTTAAAATATCAAAAAAAGATAAGTAAAAAAAATAAATTTTAAAAGTAAGTTATAAATTAAATTTGAAATTAGCAAAAGAAAAATTAAAAAAATATTGGAAAAGAAAATAGAGAAGCTGGGAACAAAGGGAAGGTACTTCAAATTTATTTGAAATACCTTCCCCTTTGCTGTATTTTACCTTGAAAATATTATACTATATTTTACCTTGAAATGTAAAAAAATATATAAAGGATAAATAATATATAAACAAACTGTCCTCAACATCATTGAGCTAAAGGAAAATAAACAGAGTTGAAAAATTAACATAAATTAAAAGGAAACAAACTAATTGAGTGGAAGTTTTGCAAAGGGAGCAATACAATATTGTACCGCGCTTCGGGGTTCGTGTTGATTGAGAGTTGAATAAAACAACCAGTTACACAAGACTTTTATTCGTAAAAAAATTCCAGCTGTAATAATAACAATTAACACAGCACAATTCTTCAGATACGATAAGAAACAGTTCAAAGGTTTCAAATACCTCAGACAGCTTCTTTAGCAGTCACGACTAATCGTCTTCACAAAACTGAAAACTCGACTAACTCACTTCTATGTCGGGCTGCGGTATTTATACCTGACTTGATGGAGAAATCTACCGATTTCGCCAAGGTTCTGGAAGCTTCTAGGCTATCTCGCTAAATATTGGTCCTAGAGCTTAGGTGATGGATGTTTCCAGAAGTATCTATTTCTCGCCAAGTCGCCAAGTTTTTCGCCAAAACATCATAAAGTTTCCAAATTATTAGACAAACCGCTTTTAACGTACAACACTTCTAAATACCGCAAGTTTTGCCCAAAATGTGGGTATTTCCGATCTGTCTGAGGTATTTTATGACAAATACAATTATTATTTTTTAAATTTGTAACAATATATAGTGAATTGCATACATATATTTATAGCATCAATAGTGAATACACAAAATATATAAATATGCAAACTAAAAATATATTTTGCATAGTATTCTTTTTTAGCTAATAAAATTCTGTTAAAAATTACTTTAGTTTGATAGAGTGAAAGATAAATGATTTTCAAAGAATAAATTCATCACTATTTAGGATAAACAGTTTTCATAAGAATCTTCTTAGAGTAATTTTCTTTTTAGAAATTTAATTGTAATATAATATCTATTTTTTTTACATAACAAAATATTAAATTTAAATAAAAAGAGAAAATTAGTATAGTTTCTAAAAATTCATATTTTTTAAATAAATCACCATTAAGAATTAAAAAATTATTAATTTGATCCCATATATATGTTTATTTTGAAGCAATGAAGACAATAGCTCCTATTAGTAAGAGTTATATAGTAGGATATGAAGTGATCCATTCAAAATCAATTTTGTTTTTTGAGTTTATATCCATCCAGATGTTCAAAACTTATACAATATTGTTGAAAGGAATATCAGTCTGATGCTTCATTAATTTCATTTTTTATTTCAAACTCTATACCTTTTATGTATAAGCTAATAAAATATTGTATTTGATTTTTAAATGTATGTTGGGGTAAGTGATCTAAATAATGTTCACCATTTTTCTGAAAAGAAATTAATATTGATGTTTCCTCAAATAGAAAGTGGTAATTTCTGATGATAAATTGAATGGTTTTAAAAATAAATATGGTACATTTTTTAATAAGTTTAATAACATTTTACTGCTTAAAAACAACTCATTTATTTGTGAGTTAGCAAAAGTTTTTATATTATTTGTTTTCTGGATTGGGAATATTATCCCTAAATGGATCCTGAACTTTTCTTTATTGTGCAGGAGGAATAGGAATTGAGCATCTGTAGCAAATGGAATTGAGAATCAGTTTAAGGATATATACCAAGAAACATTGATAAATTCAAATTTGAAAATGTAGAAGTAGAATATGTTGGAAGTAATGTGTTTTATTAGAAGAAAATGTATTGGTGTTTTAACTATCTTTAATTTTTTAATGATATTATAGTAGTATGTAAGTTTTAAGAAAGTATTTTTTAAAAATGTTTGCTTGTCAGATAATATGAAAAAAAAAAATTACTTATTATGTTACAAGTAGTAGGCAAATTGCTATATAATGATATTATCTGTTTTGTATATTAGTGAGTAAGTGGAAGAATTGAACTAAAAATTTCGTATTATTTATGAGTATTCTGTCCAAAAAAAGTCATAGGAACTTACAAAAAGGTGGCATGAAGAAAAAATGTCAAAATTAATAAGATATTTAACATGTTTTAAAAATAGAAATTTCCAAGGAATCTAAAATTGGAAAAAGAAATTTTTTACATTAAAAGCAATTCTTTTCCCAGTTTATAGTAATTTTAAAATAAATTTAAATATTTTTATCAGTAAAATAGAGAGGAATTTTACAATCTCATAATTTATTAAGTTTTTTTAATTTACATTTAATGTATATATTTGTCATGTAGAAGTGTAAGGTAGAAGGAATTATTACCACACTGTATTTACTTTAACAAAATTTATTAACATGATGCAAATAGGAAGCAAATCCAGCACTCAAACTGCACTCAATCTGAAAGAAGGCCTTATATACAACATAAGAAATTTCTCGAAATGTGGAAATTGGGAAAATTAACATAGTTTTCTTTTTAATTAAGAATTTTCTTGAAACTTTGAGTAAGAAATCATAAATTAGTTGTTTTGAATTATTGTATTGGTAGATTAGTACATTTTGAAAGCCAAAGTAATATATATTTTTTTTATGTGACTGTTAATCAAGTATTTATTAAATGAGCTAAAATCTTTTTAAGGAGACAAAAAAGCAGTGATATAGATATCAACAAAATCTTGAATTTGCAGATAGATATCCTGGAAATCAAGTAATTTTTGATTATACCAATCTTCTAATGAAGTTGTAAAAAATGTTACATAATTGAATAAGTAAAAAACATTATTGCTTACTTTTTCATGAACAGAGCGATATTTTTTCTTTTTTTTCCAATATAGAGTCAAAATTATTGCTTTGCAAAATGTATTAAATTAATAAAAATAAGTTTAATATTAAGAATTAAGTGAATGCAAATACCATTAATTATAAATGAGTTCAAATATGAAATATAATAGCATCAGAAATCATTGATCATCAACTAAATTTTTTAGTTTATTGTTTTTATGTTTTTAAAAGAGAAAATATTGATGATGCATAATCTGAAATATTCAATGGAATTAATTTTGATTATTTGTGTAAACATTAAGGCTTCCTATGTAAATTGTAAGCTTAATTGATTCCTATCAATATTGAGGGAATAGAAATGTTTAATTATGTGTGTGTTTTAGTGAAAATTTTAACAAATTAGATTTCATTTTTTATAATAAATATTATCCTTTTGTTTTCAGGATTTAGAAAACTATATTTTGGAGTTGATTCCCACATTACCTCAGGTATTACATAATGAGATTATTTCTTCTTACTTTTTAAGGTTTTAGATTTCTTATTATTTTTTTTATATTACAGCTGGATGGCTTAGAAAGTTCATTTCATTCTTTTTATGTATGTACTGCAGTGAGGAAATTTTTCTTTTTTCTTGATCCTCTGAGAACTAATAAAGTGAAAATTCAAGATATATTGGCTTGCAGTTTTTTAGATGATCTATTGGAGGTAAAAGTTTTTTGTTCATTGCAAATAAATATTTACTGTATATTATAACAATTTTATACCATATAATATTTTTTTGCCTCGAAAATGGAATGTCTTATTTTTTAGGTTTCAGCAATTATAACTTGCAATAACTGACACATTTTTAATAGAAATACTCTTTATTCAATTCAAAAAACATTAATCATTTACTTCATTTTTTATATACAAAGAAAGCAAAATTTTTATATAAAGAACGGAGTAATGGAAGTTATGTAAATTCTCATGTTAATTGAATTTAAAAGTACCTAGGAAAATATTTTTGAACATTTTTGGGGGTTGAAGGGCTCTGATGACAAAGAAAAAGAACAATTTTTAATAGATGCTATTAGAATTTATATGGTTTAGCATAAATTTCTGTTGATCACACTAAGAAAGATCATTCATTCATCAATAAGAAAATTCAAGGGAAAATAATGAAAAATTTATTTAAATCCAGGCAATTTTCCAAAAAAACTTATTCCAGTCACCCATTTTTTCTTGTTCATCTTTGAAAAAGTATTTCTCACTATAGGGTAAAAATGTTTTTTTTTTATCAAGGTTTTTTTTTTTTTTTTTTTTTTTTTTTTTTTTTAAGTATATTTAAATTTAATTCGATTATTCACAAACAAATATTTATCACAAATCAAATTCTTTTAATATATGACATTTAATATTGGAAAAAATCTTGGGATAAAATTGAAATTAAACTACATGATGACACTTTTAGGCTTAGAAATTTTCTGCTTCACCATTCATTTTTCATGTGTAAGCCAATGACAATGGCTTACACCTGAAAACATTGAGACGAAAAAAGAGCCATACCTGTAAGGACAAAAAGAAGTAAGACAAGGAAAGGAAATTCCTTTTCACAAAATTATATTTTCAAGAATGTAAAAAGCAGTTAGAAGGTATTTAATTTAGCAGATTTTGTATATCATTATAGAGAGGATATATAGCAGGGGTGGCCAAGACAGCAAATGCATTTTAAGTAGTCCACGCAACCATTCCGATAATGACCTCGGATATTAACAATTTAATTTATGACTTATGACATAGAACCAATGAATTATTTCAAATAAAAATTTACTACAGTCTACGCTTTAAAACCCGAAACAAACTGTGCAAAGATTTAAGATTTAAAGATTTATGGGTTAATCTGCACTTTAGGTCCCCTACTTTGCCAACTCACAAATTTCAAGCATTTTCTCACGCATGCTCAAAAATTACTCGTTTGTTTTAGCCTTTTCATTGGTCGCTAATTAAATTTCACTTTAACATAGCTGTAGAATTTTCGCCATGGCATCAGTGTTTTTGAAAACGCGCCAAGGAGGGGACCTAAAGCGCATTTTCACCGATTTATGATTAAAAGTTTACGATTTAAAACCTAAAATGGACACAATGAGAGCGATTAAAACATTCAGAGAAACTATAGAAAAGTATGCATCTCAATTAAGAAAACATGAATTGAGAAACTTCAAAAAAATTGATGAAGAGTGCATCCATAATCCAAACCGAGACTTCAAGGATTTTGCTTAATACTTATTTGTTTTGTTTGAAGAATTTGAAAGAGGATTCGCTGACTTAATTAGGTTGAAAGAAATAAATTTTATGATATTTCCATTTAATGAAAATGTCAAAATTGATGGACATTGTCACAATGAAAATGTCAACATTGATGGACAACATATCTGAAAAAATAGGACATTTAATAGATATCACATCAGTCACGGTCGAGGAAGAAATTATTAAATTACGGTGCGATATATTTCTTAAATCCGTAGCGTATTTAGCGATACTGATTTTTGGAAATTAATTTCTGAGGAAGCGTTTCCAAATATTTACAAATTTATTTTGTATTTCAAATCATACTTTGGATCAAGATATCATTGAGAATCTGCTTTTTCAACCATGAACAAAAAACAAACATTGGTCGCAATGGTGAACATTTAATTTCGTGTTTATGCACTGCAATAAGCTCGTACCAGCCACAATATGATAAACTTGTCGCAGATATACAGTGCCAAATTTCAACTAAACAAAGTCAATAGGATGATGACGTTTTGATATATGAATACTTTGAATACTTTACTCAGTAAATTTTTATTTTGTAAATATTAATCGTAAGTTTTTTTTTAGAAAAATTACATAATTTACCCTTTTTCCTTTTTACCGAAAATAAATATGTACGTTAATTTAGCTCTGCCATTGGTAGACCGCCTCCGATTTTTTAAATGTGGAGTAGACCCCGGATCTCAAAAGTTTGACCACCCCTGATATATAGCAATGAACTGTTGTTGACATTAGATAAGTTAAAAGGCAAGTAAAAATAAAGAAAAGTATATCTGATTTCTTTACCATAGTTTCTGGATTTCGATGATCTGTTTGGTTAAAGCATTCATTCTCGGAGGACAGGAAGTTTGAATTTCCACTCAACCGAAGATTCATCAAATTCTCTAATAGTTATTGGGAAACATAAATTATGTTGTTGCAATGTTTTCATGTGAAATAACTCTAAGGTACTTCTTAGTCCAGCTTCTAAATTATGAAGAACTATCCATAATCATAATATGTAACCTTAAATAAATTTAAGTATGTCAAATTAAGGGAGCTTGGTAATCATAGAAAAAGATCTCTCATTTTATTAATAATGCCCATAGATAGCTTTCTAGTTCTTTCTGACATTCTTCCATTATTTTGGAATTGCATTCATGTGTGAACATCCCTAAAACATTTAACCAAAAGTTTTTCTGAGACTTCTTGTGAGATATATATGACTGGTTAAACAATTAGATAATTTAAGGTCCTATTATATTAATAGAACTATTAAAAGTATATCAAACGGAACTTCAGGTAAGACTTCTTGTAGTTAAGTATTGTGTATAGAGTCAGTCAAAGAAAATGAAATAAAATTTCTAATAAGTTTTACACAATGCCTGTTTTTTATAGTAAGTATGTATTCTTTCAGTGTCGGTTATCCCGAGGCCAAAATTAAAAACAATCACTAGTAATAAAAATTCACTGCGTCAAGGTAAAGTTGCTTCATCAGTGCAGGAAATAAATTGCATGAAATAACTTCTTTGCTAGAAATAACTTCTGCATTACTGTGAAGAAAGCATTTTCACCTGCTATACGCAACAGCACACCCTCATTACATCTATGCACTCATATTTCTTTGTGAAATTTGATTATTCGAGTCCCTTCTATTGTTTTTAAATCTATTGTTTTGAAATACCCTGTGAAACACATCCAAATATATAGATTGTAACATTTTAAATGAATTATAATTTTTTATTTATAGATATTTTTGCTTCTTAATGAGTTTCATTAATTAATATATTTAAATAAAATGTATATTAAGTTTAATTTTATTAATCGAAGGTTATGGTTCATTAATATCTATTTCATTTGCGATTTTCAAGTTTTATTTATACATTTCTCTACAATAAGAAAATAGAGAAAAGATATTAAGTGTTCATGATATATGTCATCAAATGAATTTTTTGTTTTTACAAATAAATTTAGTACTCTAAATTAGAGATTCTGTACTCTATATAGTAATTTTTTTATAAATAAGTATTTCCTATGAGTAATTTTTTCCTATAAGTTATTTTAACTATAAATTTTCTTTTAAGTTATTTTAACTATAAATAACTTTTTTCTTTTTCATTCCTTCATTTAAATGCATGTTTTTATAAATTTATAAAATTTCATCAGTGTGCAACATATTTGAAACTTCTATTTACAATTTTTTATTGCTTTGAAATGTAGCATATATATTTACCTATAGGAGTATTTAAAGTCTAAAAGAATCTTTTATCATTTCACTGCATTATTCATAACTAATTAATCACATGAAAAAAAATTGGGGAATTAAAACTTAGTTTCTTTGAAGTACAAAATTTTCCAGGTTAAAAATGTATTAAATATTTAAAGGAAATCTTTTTAAGGTATGTCACAAAAATACTTTAAACATTACTTTGCTCATAAATATTTTATAATGCTATTCCAATCTCTTATGAAAATCAATTTTAATATAATATATTTAGTATTTAGTGAATAAATGAGAACACTTTATCCATTAAATTTTACATATTATTTAATAAATATTTTTTATAATATAATAAAAATATTTTTCTTGTTTAATTATTAAATTTTATATGAGTGCTATAGAACAATTTTATTCTTGTTTCATTTTAAAAGTTTACATATATTTGAAGAAAACAATTTTTTTCCCTGTACATGGTTAACATGGAATTTCTTGGACATCAAGTATCATCTGTCATTGCTTTGTTTTTGCTTGTAAAGAAATTGATTAAAATATTTGAATTTAATTTTAAGAAGAGAGAGAAAGTTCTAATGTATAAATATCTGATTTTTTTTTTGAACTTTGATTAATTCATTCAAGGTTTAATTAAAATACTTATTTTAATTTGTAGAAATATTTTCATAAGTGTTTTGTTTTATAGAAATAATTACTATGTTTAGTAAGTAAAAAAAATACAATTAATGTAGTATGAAATACTTAAGTTAATAGTCTACAACTTGATGTATTTTAATTTAAAGCTGAATCAATTACAAATTTAATTTTATCTTTTACTAATTGTATTCTGTTTTACTATAAATAGGATTATCATTCTTATACACTCATAATACTTGTACTATTTGTTTTACTTGCTGATACAGCAGATTTAATGGCTAGAAATGTGTATCATTATAAGTTTTTACTTATATCCTTTTTAAATATGTATGTGCACTTGCAAATAATTATTTGTGCTGTTACTAAAATATGTATTTGTAAATCTATAATAACTGATTTATTTTAATGAATTTGAATTATAAGCTCTAAAGAAAATTAATATCTTTAAAATGCTTATAATTTATTAAAATAAATTACAGAGCAATTTATAGACTACAAATCGTTATATTTTCGCTTTTTAAGTGTGATTCTTTGATAGTTGCATTAGTCAGTAGATTGCGTTTTGTTTATGAATGCTTATGCTAATGTTTAAAGATATTTAACTTGTACAAATTGATGTATAGTGAATTCATATTAAATTATGAAAATGATAAAAATTATGAGTTAATCATTATGTAACCTTAATATATATAATTTCAAAATATTAGCATTTTAACAATTTTTTATGTTTATATAGTAAGCTTGAAATTTTGTTTTAGTTGAGAGATGAGACACTACCTAAAGATGTACAAGAAGCGAATTGGTTTTCTGCACCATCTGCATTACGAGTTTATGGTCAGTATCTTAATTTAGATACAGATCATAATGGAATGTTGAGCAAAGAAGAATTATCTAGGTAACCGATACAGTTTACAACTTATATTAATTAAAAATTACCTTAAAAATGTGAGTGATTTACTGCTTCATTATTTTATGTCACTAGAACAAAATTTTGTAGATATCTATAAAAATTTGTGCATTAAAAGAAATCAAAAATTGTACCTTTCAATATTAAAATTATCAATCAAAAGTGCATCACCAATGTTTGCTATTGATAACCATGTTTTAATTACTGAAAAATACAAATAGCATAGTAATTTAAAAAATATTCTGTTTTCTTGTCTAAATTTAAGTTGTGAATGAATATCTTCTTAAGTAATTGTCTTATTTGTTATGTTATCCCTGTTTTTGTATGCCATATGAAAATTTCATAATGTCTGGGTAACTTTCTGTTAAACATTTTTCTAGAATCTAAAACTGTTTGAGAACATAACTTTGTAACATGGAAATTTTTTAATTGATTTTTTTTTAAATTTTATTATATAGTAATTGTTATTTTCCTCTTTGTTTTGTCTCTATGCCCTCTATGTCTAATTTTAAATTTATACTTCATAATTTGAAAGTTTAAATTTGGAGATATTCACAGTTATACTATCATAGAAACTAATTTGGAAGAATTTTTTAGCGATACAAAGCTATGAAATTAGTTAATCATTTTTCATACTTTGATAAAATGAAATATGATTAAAATTTTGTAGATGCTTTTTATCATTATGTTCTAGAAATTTCCATTTCTGTGTAATGCTAGTAAAATATTTCAAGTGAAAAAAAATTTCATACTATTATAATAAACTATTAAAAATTATAATGGTTTAAATTTAGTACAAGCATGTTACAAAATATGGAAAAAATTAATGTAAAACTGTCAAACATGAAACTTCTAAACTATAAAATTTTTATCACTCTTTTATTATCAAAAATTTTAAATATTATATACAGAAATTTGATTTGCTACTGTAAATTAAAAAGTATTTTTCATTTTTAAAATTTGTTTTTAATTTTTATCTTAAGATTTTGAATTATTTAATATTTTTCTAGATTCATTAAGCAAATAAAATTATTTAACATGTATTATTCAAAGTTAATTTTGTTTCATAGAATGATCAGTAGTGGTATTTCTAAAATAAGGTAGCTGGAATATTAAATTAATTATATAACTATAATTAATTTAATATTCCAGTTACTTTATTTTAGAAATGCACAAACAATTTTCATTAAATTATATATTTAAAATGTATTAAAATCCCTAAAGTAACATGAAGTTATTGAATTCAAACCAGTGAATGAAAGGATTTGTAAACTATGCATTAAAGGAAAAACCCAAAATATTACATTTATATGTGCTCATATTTCTACTGAGAATAAGAGTGATGAGGGGAAATATGAATTCTTTGATTGTATCCACAAGGTTTGCATTGGATGCCACCCAAGTGATATAAGGCAAGTGATAATAGATGACTCCAATGCAAGGATAGGTAAGATGAAGATCTGAATATGTTCATGAAAATTCACTGTCTACACAATGATTTTAGTAACAATGGTTTCATACTTGTGGGTTTTGCCATCTTAAGTAATATATGATAATAGGAAGTACAAAATTTAAACCTAAGAACATTCATAAAGCTACATGGAAATGTTCTGATGGATGAACTTTAAACCAGATATAAGTAAATATACAACTCATAGATAGTTTATTAGAGGTTTGCACATTCTGGAAATCATTTTCTGATAATCTTGGAACTTCAACATGAAATTAGTAGATTTTTCTATAAAAAGAGAGAATTGAATATGAAAAAGATTAATATTGAACAATTGAAGAGAACCAAGATATATAAGTATAAAAAAGAATTTGTATGACAGGATCTTAATTAACAAAGAAATACTTAAATTTAATTAACTATATAAAATGCTTAGCATAATGTTAAACAAATGAAGCCTCTGAGAAAACAATAACAAAATGCCAAATAAATAGAAGAAATCAATGGTTTGATGAAGAATATCAACTGATAATAGATAGAAAGAATGATGCATATAAACTGATGATATCGAAACATTATTCTAAACATACAGAGTTAAGATATAATCATTAAAGAAGTGAGGAAAAAATGATAGAAAAAGCGATAATCTCTGGAAGAGATCTATCAAAGCATTAATAGTCTCAAGACACAAGAAAAGCAAGTTCTACCAATTAGTAAGTAATGTAAGAGCATACTTCAACCCTACAACTTTAGCATACAAAAAGGAAAATGTAGGAATTACAAGAGATATGGAAGAGTTTTGATTAGATAGAGTGAACATTTTAAAACTATGCTAAAGGGTAGAGATAAGAAGAAATAAATACAAATAATATACAGCTCATCTTATGTGGTGAAGATGATGGAATAGAACATGAGCCATCAACTTTTTATGATGTTGATATAACAATCAAAATACTAAATCATCATAAATCTTGTGGGTTAGATGGTTTAATAAGCTTCTTCTTTACCATAAATGCCAGCCAGAACAATCATCACCTCAGCACATCTTTAGATTGAACTGGGAGGATACCCTCTTAATTATCCACTTCTTTTATCAGACTTCATTAACATCAATGAAACCATTGATGTTAAAAGAGTTTAAAATTATTAAACAGATTAGAGATTAAAAGCAACAACATTAAAAATAAATGATATTTTTGGCAGAAAGACTTTTTTGGTAGCAAAATATTTCCTAGAATGAAGTTTTCCATTTCTTAAATATTTGCAAAGAGTTAAAAAAATACATGGATTCAGATTAATTTATTAAACAAAAACCACTTTTTTTGTTTTGGTGGTTAAAATAGAATAGCAACCATGTATCACATAACAAGCATCAAGTATTTATCATTCAATGCTATCGAAATAATGTTGCTCAATATTATTTCTATCATGAAGCTGAATGATTTAATTTGAAAAACTAAATCTTTTTCTTAAGTATATTATCAGAAATATTTCTTAAACCTCAACTGTCCTAGAAAGTCAGTGTTAATATGGAAATTCATTAACTAGCATTATAACTTTTCTGAAGTGAAGCAAATTTCTAGTTTTCTGAGGTTAATTTTCTGTTGTTTTTCTTGAATTTAACAGGTGCTTTTTATTTGATAGAAAATCCATCAAATGTGTCATTTTTGATACTTGGTTAATTCAAAGATGTAAGCAAATCTATATTTTAAATAATCTTTTTTGTCACATTTTTTTATTATATGTGATTTTTTACCACTATATTTTTATTTTTTTGTGAAAATTTCCTGACTTTAATAAAAATTGTCTTTATAATGTTTTTTGTACAAGATGAAATGTTTTAAAATGTACTATTAATTTAATTTATATCCTACTTTTATCATTCTTCAAACATAAAATACCATTTATTGTTAATGCAATGTTGTGAAAGTTTTTATTTTATGAAAATAAGATTATTTTATGCTAAATTATAAATCTTCACTTTCAGTTTTACATATAACTAAATGTCCTTTTGTTATTCTGTTATTAGTTTTCATAAATTGACTGTTTCTCTGAGAAAATATATATTTCAAACTTAAGTTGTTTAATGATTGAATTCTAGTATCTATGGGATGTTATTAAATTGCTGGCTTCAAAAAGATTTAAAAACAAAATATTTAGCTATAAACTTTTGAATATTTTTAAAATTTATTATTTTAGATATGGAACTGGAACATTAACTTCCATCTTCATAGAAAGAGTATTTCAGGAATGTTTGACATATGATAGAGAAATGGTAAAAGAAAAATTTATGCATTTTAAAATATTATATAAATATTGTAATTAATAATTTTTTTTATAATAATTTAATATTTAATTCTGTGAAAGAAATTTAAATATAAAATCTGTTAAATAAAATATTTTCTTTATATTTTAATTAAAAAGTATGTATAGCATTTGAAATTTTTATTTGATTTGTTTCTTAATATTTCCTATTTGAATTTACATTATTGCAATATTTAACCAAATAATCCTTTATTAAAAATAATTTTAATTAAATATTCTTATATTCTTTGTTTTATTTGAATAATTGAAAATATTATAAAAGAATATTTTTATCAATCATTTATTTTTAATTTTAAAATAGTTTTCAGATTAAAGTTTAAGAATAACAATTTATGCATTAATATTTTTGTAATATTAATGATGTATCTGTTATAATAATAATAATGCTAATATTTAAGTACACTTTAGTACTTAATGTAATACTTAAGTTTTAGGATATATGTAGTTTTTTTTTTTCATATACATAAAGAAGAAGGGAGATTTCAGTTTAAATATCTTTATTAATTTTCAGAAAATAATACATAAAATGAGTGTGTTTACTCATAAATTTCTTACAATGAATTCAAAAAGAGTAATAATTTTTTAAAATTATATATAAATGTATGTGTATGTTTATATATGCACGTTCCTGTGGGGATTAAAATTACAATACCAAGAAGGAATGATCTTATGAATGTCAAAACACATAATGAATAATAGTTGGACAATGCAAATGAATAATATTTCAGTGCATTGGGATAATGCAATTGAGATTCTATCAGTGAATGCCCTCTCCGGATCTTTCACTTATAGAAAACATGTGTATGGTTGCTCAATGATTAACCCAGATTATATCCCCAGCTGCCACACCTAATCAACTTTGGCAATGTTTGGAAGCTATTTAGTGTGCTGTACCTGAAGAACAAATCCAAAGTTTCTTTGAATCAATGCCAAGGCATGTGGCAATGGTGATCTCAGACAATGGCGGCTGCTCTGGCTATTGATTTTAACACTCCACAGAAGTCTATAAACTTAATCATTTGATATTTAGTCAACATGTTGTCTATAAAATAAATTTTGTTGTGATATCTCTTGTTTTTCTTGGTGTTGCAATTTGGGTGGCAGCAGAGTAGGATTGTTGTTTGAAATAGAAAGTGGATTATCATTTTGTATATTGTCACTCATATTTGTCAAAATTCAATCAATTTTTCAATATAGATTTAGTTGGTTGATGAGGGTCATATTGTATGGCATGCAGGATTTCAGGACCTTCCCTTGAGTTATGCTTTAAAATGACAGGCATATTGTTGGTTGAATTTGCAAGACCTTAAAATCACATCAGGCATCATTTGGCAGATAATCAACTTGTTTACAACATATCAAATATCTATTTAGTATTGTGCGGGGATTTTAGCTCAGTGTAGTGGACAACTTAATAACAGAAGTTCATTGTAAGGCATTTTAGCTTGTACCATTTACCTAGGAAGATCTCAGAGATAGTGGGCCATATTAACTTGTCAAAGGGAAGAAATCTGGAAAGCTTTCAAGCACTCATCCTGATAAATGTATGCAGAAAGCAGAAGCACAGAATCCATCTCCAATTGTTCAACAGTGTTTGGGATGGAATCTACTACCTATCGCTCTGAAGAGCAGTATCCTACCATTAGGTCACTGTGAGCCTGAAAATGTATGTGATGATAATTGGAGAAGCACATAGTGTCAAAACTGTGACCATAACTTCAGCTTTTCTTTACAATAAAAGATAGAGACATGCAGTGATTCTATTGCACTCAGTGGCAAAGATAAGCACAGAAATGGCATCATGTCAACTTTTCAGACAATTCTTGGTTCTATGTACACTTTTTGATAGCTGTATATGAGTAATCTCCAAAGAGAATGTTTGTTGCTTGGCGGCATTTTATGTCATAAGAGCATTTCACCTGACATGATTATATGGTTAGCCATTGGATACATGACATACACATTTTTACTTCTCATCGATAGTAATTTGGACGGTAATCATATCTATAATCAAATATATTCAGTAAAATCAGCTTATTTCTTACATTTTGAGAGCAATTGTTGTTCTCTACTTTTAATCCTGTGAAATGCTATTTTTCAACTTGAGAATGTTGAGAACATGATGCAAACTATGTTGTATCCTTTTATTAATGTAGAGGATATTTATTTGTTGTCCTTGATTGCATGATCTCCAGACCTATCACTAATAATCTGATCATGGGTTACTAAGAGACTGTTCTTTTATTCTTTTTAGTTATCACAATTTATAAAGTGTTGGAAAGACTTAAATACCATGGAATGAGTTTCTCATTTCTGTTATTCAAACCCTGTTTTATTCTATGTCCATCTAGTTAAGAATCATTATAGCTGCTAGGAGTGAGACAGTTGTTTCTACTAATTTCACACATCTATAAATAACAAAACTGTTTTCAAATTTAGTCATTTTGTCTTCATGCCATATTGTTTACAAAAATAATTTTTTTTTATTTTATTTTAATTATAGTATTGCATTTTAATAACCACAACAGTGTACACATATATCCTAATCTACACTACTTTGTGTATATATATATATATATATATATATATAATGCCTAACAAATATCACAATGCAAAACAAATAAACAAAAATATTTATAAGTATATACAAAAATTATAAGTCTAAAATCTCTCTCTCTCTCTCTCTCACATACACACACTACTTTTACTTTTTTTAGGATATTTGTCTACATTTTATTTTCAAAACTTATTTTTAATATCATAGTTATATTAAAAAACTTTTTTAAGTAAATTTACTTCTAATTAGAATTGAAAATATTATGTGTACCATTTATAAAAGATAAAAAATAAAGGAAGATAAAAAAAATCTTAAGTTATGTATCATTATTTTTAAAGCATGTAGTTATATTAAAATTTTTATTTCATTGATTTTAAAAGTATAAAATATTTTCTTTTTGCAATTACTTGGAATATATGTGTTAAAATAATATTTTTTATTCCAAATGGAAATTACTTGTATTTTTTAATATTTATTTTAAGCATTGTAGATTGCTGTGGTGTGAGTGTTCAACTATAGTTTAACTAAAATGAAATCAAAGTAGCAAAACTTTTCATTCAATACAAACAACAAGTAGAAGACTAGAGATCAATAATTTACTTCTGTGTTTTATAGTGTTTAAGTGTGAATCACTCTAGTTCACCCCGAGAAATTTGAAATTAAGTCAAGTTGAATCAATTTCAAAACACTTGGTTAGTCGGCAATGTAGTCGCCACAAGATATTAAGTAGTAATTGTGTATTTTTTACATCAGCTTTCCTTTATAATTTTAATATTTCATTCAATTTCAAAAAGTAAATATGAGATATTTTAAAGTGCACTTTTCAATAAATATGTATTGAGGATAATTTTCATAATTGGAAATGTTTAAAAAAATGAATGACTAAGAAATAGCCTCTTAGTTGTTCAAGATTTATCATTTCTGGGATGCAAATTTTACAAATAACTAAAAATGATTGTTTTTTAAAACTATTTTTTTTAAGAAAATTAAAATAACATTGAGAATAATTTAATTCTTGAACAATAAAAATTTATCTTTTCTTTTTTGTTTGGTTAATTTTTCATTCAACCTATTGATTACGGAAGATGCACTTTAGCGATTTGTTCACATTGTCAAGGAAGGGGAAAATAAAAATTTATTCATCATTCTCCTTTCATTGAACATGAAAGGAACGTTTGATAATGCTTGGTGGCCCTTTATCATTTTCTTAATGAAAAAAGCTAATACTCCATCAAATGTTCTCAATTTTTTCGCAGTTTCCTGAACAACAGAACTGCTGTCCTTACTCTTGGCAATAAATCGAAGGTCGTTAATATACAAAACACATGTCCACAAGGCTCTGTTTCTGGTCCATTTCTTTGGAACCTTATAATGAATGATTTACCGAAAAAACTGAATGCATTTAATTGTTAAAAAATTTCTTTTGCTAATGATCTTCTCATAATTGTTCAGAGTAAGAATTTTCTCAACTTATGCAGTACTGCTCTAAATATTCTTGATTTTGTTCATAATTGTGTTGAACAATGCAAGCTTGAATTCAATCATACGAAATGCAAAATAATGATGATTCACAAAAAGGTTAACAATGATGCCTTTATCAATTTTGTTATGGGTAATCATTTTCTGGAAGTTGTTGATAACATTAAATAACTTGACGTTGTTGTTGATAATAAACTTCATTGGAAAGAATGTTTGAAAAACATTTTATCTAAGATTCTTACAAATGGGTTATATAGAGTTTGTAGCAATAGCCATGGTATTAAATTTAAAATTGCTAAATTGATTTATAAACAAGGTATTGTTCCCATTATTCTTTATGCCTCACGGATTTGGGGAGACAGTTTGAAGAAAAAAATAAACCAAAAACTCATCAGGAAAATACAAAGAAGACTGCTCTTGAGAATTGATAGAGGATATAGAGCAATCAGTTCTGATACTTTCTTCATTCTTTCTGGTCTTCCACCTCTGATGTTGTGATTCTTTATCAAAATGAAGCTTGTGGTTATGCTCAAGATTCTTTTTCTAACCCTCTTAATGGTGATCTGAATTATTCTTCCCTACCTCATCCATCGACAAGATCTCCTGCTCCTCTTGTTGCATTTGATAACATACAAAAAGAAGACTATGATGTTATTTACTTTACAGACAGGAGTAAGGTTAACAAAAAGTAGGTCTTGCGTACTATGTTTCCAGAATGGTTTTGAAGTGAGCCATCAGACGTACCACATTAATGACTATTGTTCAATCTTCCAAGCGGAATTACTCTGCATTAATCTTGCTATTAAAGAGGCCATAAACAAGCCTTTATAAAATGTTTCAATCTGCAGTTACTCAAAATCATCCTTTCTGGCTTTGTAAAATGTAACAAGTTGTGAAAAACTCATTGTAGAAGTTCTTCACATGACTTCTATTCACATGTGCAATATTAAAAATATCTCCTTCCTTTTCTCTCATGTTAAGGGCCACAGTGGTGTGTATGGCAATGAAGGAGCAGATTTCCTGGCCAAATCTTCTTTATCACTTACAAATAAATTCAATACCAGTCTTCACAAGTCTTTTTTTTTTTTTTTTTTTTTTTTTTTTTAAATCCATTGCCCAAAAGAACATCATCACAGAATGGAACTCAAGTTTTCCCAATTGTAAGTGGACTAAATCTTTTCAGCAGAATTAAAAACCACTGGTTCCATACTGACTTTAAAATTACTCAATTCTTCACTGGACATGGGAAATTCAATAGCTACCTACATCGTTTTCATATAAAAAACAGTGACTTGTGCAGCTGCAATTCTTGGATTGACAATCCTTCTCACATTCTTCTTGAATGCTCATTTGTTTCACAAGAAAGGAATGAGCTTCATAAGAAATTGAATAACAGATGGCCCTCAATTTTGTCAGACCTAATAAAGAAAGAGACTTTTGTATTTTTTAAAAAAATTTATCCATTCTGTAATTTAACTTCTCCTTTCCTTCTTTTATATCTTGTTTTCCTCTCTTTGTATATATATATATATATATATTTAATCTCATGTTTTATCTTTAAGATGTTATGTAATACATTTGTTAAATCTTCGAATCCTATGTGATATTCCTTGGTGCACAGGGAGATAATTTTGTTCTCTCAAATAAAAAAAACCTATTTATTTTTTAATTAACTAATCCTGGATTCAATATTTATGTGTAAGACATTATCTTTCAGAAATATAGAATACTTGAAATTTAGAGCTCTCAGCAATTTTAAATTTCAAATAGTGTATAATATGAAGGATTTCAGTTTTCTTCGTATGATTACACAATTTTATAACATGTTTAAATTTTTTTAAAATACACTTATAATATATTATTAATTTGTATTAAATGATTTTAGTTATTCATTTCTATGCAGGAAATTTTTTTTATGTTAAAAATACTATGATCACATCTTTTGGAATGTGCTTTACAAAAAGTTTCAATGTTAGATAGACCATCAAAACGTTAAACAAACACATTTTTCTTTCAACTAATATTCAAATAGCTTTTGTTTGCTTTTTAACTATGACTTAAATAAATGTTAATCTTGATGTATTTTGATTTTATTAGCAAGTTATAGCATGAATTTTCAAGCTAAAAAACTTATTGATTCATTTAGTAAAATTAAATACATATTTTTGAGTACTCAATTTCTGAAATTTTTAATTCACAATTTTTTCTAATTCTTCATTTTAGAAATGTATTTGAGTCTTTGAAAATGCATTAATCTAATATGTAAGTAAAAAATTTAAGAAATTATGTAATATCTTGCTGAAATCTAAAAAAAATAATTCAACATGGAGATTTTTCTTTTAAATTGTTCCTTTTGAGCTGTTTAAAATAATTTATTGTTATAAAAAGACAAATTACTTCTATTAATTTGTTTGTTGTTCAATTATAAAAGAAATATCTGTGAATACTTTACAAAAATATTTTATTTAATTTTAGTACATATTGATATAATGATTATTTTCAATAGCAAAGGTAGCATGCAAATGAATTGGAGGCATTAACAGGGGGTTGAGGGAGTTAACTGCTCAGAACCTTTGTTGACAGAATTGTACTGGTCTTCTACTCACAAACTCTCAGATATCTGGCTAGAAGTGATGACTGTTTAAAGTTGAGTGGGGAAATGTTTGAATTGATAGGATTCATTGTTCAGAATTGCGAGAGGAGGAGAGGGCACACATGATATAAATGTATTATGAATACATACATACATGCATGTATGTATGTATGCATACATATGCTTATGTGCATGCATGCACATGCCCGCATGTATATATTTTATAAATTAAACATTGCTGAAAGAAAATATAATACATATTTTTAAGTAATTTTTAAAATATATAATGAATTAAATATTTTTAAAATTTCTATGTATGTTCCTTGAAATTTTTTGAGTATAGTTAAGCATTTTGATCAAAAATGCTGAACTTTAAATTTTTTATTTTGAATTTCAAATTTGCTTCAATTTATTTGTATACATCAATTTTTTTCTTATTTTGAAAATTAGATGTTACTTTTAATGTTATAACTATTAGGCATATTATTAATGCTTTGAAACTTTGCTTTCCATTTGAACAAAATTAGCTCAAATTTTCAGCCAGTAGTATGGTTATTGTTGATTTGAAACTTGTGTAAATTTGTTAAATGTGTTGGAAGTCTGCATTCAGGTTTTCAGATTGAAGGAAGGGGGTAATAATATTTAGTGGTGTATGCATAAGTGTAGGATAGGATAATTAGCAAAAAAAAAAAAAAAAAATCTTTATCTTTCAAAATAAAAAAAAAATTTGTTTCAATAGGATAAGAAATTTATGCATAAAAATTTTATTTTTACTCTCTAGTTTTTTCTTTTATCTATTATCTTTTTTCCTTATCTATACAATATTTCTTAATCCAAAACATATATTAACATTGAAATTAAAACATAATTTCTCTCTTGATATTAATATATGCTTTGAATGTAAAATATTAATAATGCCTTCATGATCAATCATTTTTGGTAGTAAGTAATCAAAATGGAAATTTCTCAGTTTTATTTTTTCCATTTATTTCTCTGGAAACTTCTAATAATAATAATAATAAAGCTAAACTTTTGTGTAGTTTCTAAATTCAGATATTTTACATTACTGAAATAGTATTTTAATGAAATAGTCATTTAAAAATAATTAAACATATATT
Source organism: Latrodectus geometricus (assembly GCA_026290005.1). Classification (NCBI taxonomy): domain Eukaryota; kingdom Metazoa; phylum Arthropoda; class Arachnida; order Araneae; family Theridiidae; genus Latrodectus; species Latrodectus geometricus. The sequence goes on along the minus strand of JAPDSC010075500.1, from coordinate 569,153 downwards.
TTGTTTAAAACACTAATGTTATTAACTTCTACGCACCTTAGCAAAGTGTAAAAATCTTTAATAGTCAAAAATACACTATGATAACATTTTAAAACAATGACATTTGGAATACTTACTAATACTTAAACCATAATTTCTTGAATACTTTTTAATTGTGTTAGTATTTGAGGAATAAATCTCGAATGTTGCCTTAGAACTAATATCTCAGATATTTTTATATACAGGGTGTGGCTGACCTGGCAGTTGAATTGCTTTTGGCTCAACAGTTCTTGGTTTGAATCTTAACTTATAGGCTTGATGTTTGTAGTGGTTTGGTATCCACTTCAGATTGTAGATCTTATTGTAACTAGCTACTCAACTTCAAAAAATGACTTGAGAAACAAACAAACCAAATATATGCATAAATTTTAATTAAGAATCTCAGAATTTTATTTCAGTTCTTAAATCGCTGGATTTGCTTTTGAAATGATTGTTGTGTTTGAAAATTTTAAAGATAATACTGATGGATCCTAATAAACTTGCTGTAAAATTTTGATAAAAATCCTGATTGGAAGTTTATGGAGTTTTTTTAATGTCTTACAAAATAGCTAAATTTTGATTTGTTTTTTTAAAATATTTTTTCTCAAATTATTACTTTTTTCTGATTTGAAGATTTATTAATAAGATGATTTGATAACCAAGTTACTTAGATTATTATAATAGTACTGTAATGTTTCTCGTTATTCATAAAGCATTGAAATTGGTGAAATGTTCTTTATTGAATGTTTCTCATTTTTTCTTAAATACTCTTCTTTACTTAAAATTAAATTAAAATAGAGCAAATAGTAAATGATTTCACTAGTAGCATTTTTCTAGTAATTGATTATTGTGAACAAATGGCATCGACATTATTTAGAAACATTACCAAAAAATTTTTTATTAAGTATTTTTACAATGTACTTGGGCATTTAACAAATTTGAATAAATTTACTATGAATGTGATTTTATTATTGTATTTTAAATAATTAAAAAAATATTATATTTTACTTTCTTCCATAAAATTTTTACATCTGAAATATTTGAAACACTAAAAATAATATTTCAAAGATAAATTTTAAAAAACTTGAATTTATAAAATATTCAACAATAATAATGTATTTTTTATAAATGAATTAATAGGTAAAGTTAATTACAACTGACACCAAAAAATAAAAAAATAAATAAAAAAATCAAAAATAAATAAATAAATAAATAAATAAATAAAATAAAATAAAATAAAATAAAATAAAATAAAAAAAAGTAAATAAAAAAAATAAAAAGTGAGTTTAACATATTTTTAGAATTATGAAGAAACATTAGTCAAATAAAAGCCTTAAAATTACCAAGACAATAAAAAAATTTAGTTTAAAAGAGCTATAACAAATATTGATTAATTAAAACCTCTTACTTTTTGAAAATGTTATTTTGGCTGCTTTTCTTTTCCATTTCATGTTTTTGTTGCAAATAACCTTTACTTATATACCTATTATTATTAGTGTAATTTCATATTAGTAATACACATATATTTAATGTACTTAACACACACATAAATATCTATTATATAAAAGTATAATTCTTAGATCTGTAATTAGTTGATTAAATGTTATTTAATCTTTGCTCCTTTATTGAATTCAATTTCTAGACAACTTAGTCTAAATTATTCCTGATAATCTCATATTTGTTAATTTATTAATCATTGATTAAAAAAATAACTCTATTAACCTGCAGACAGTTTTCTTGTTATTCTAACTTTTGTATGCAAGTTCAAGTGTACTTTTCAAGCTCTTGAAACTATTCCCATGACTTTTAAAACCTAAATAACATGTGTTTTTTAAGCTTATATATTCATCAATAGACTTATACAAAAAATAGCAATTTAACTGACTATTTAATTTGTTGTTTTTCTAATATAAATTCAAAAGTGATATTGTTTAAATTTATTTATTATTATCCAAAATATTAATTTAGTTTCTGTGATAAATATGTAAAATAGTTATCTTATGATGAATTTTAATTGCAGCAAATCGATGATAAAGTGAAACATATTCCATTCTCTATGGTTAAATAAATATGCTTTAGCTGCTTTATGATAAATTTTTTTTATTGTATGTAAAAAAAAATATGTTTTTTTCTCAAATATAATAAGTTTCAATATTTTGATTTGAAAATATATGTCATCTATTGTTTTAAGTATTTTACTATGCTCTAAGAGCTATGCTTAGATGTATTTGTTTTTTTTCCAGGATTATAAAACTTATCTAGACTTTGTGTTGGCATTAGAAAACAGAAAAGAGCCTCAAGCTTTGCAGTACTTTTTCAGGCTCTTAGACATTGAACAAAAAAATTATCTAAGTGTTTTTGACTTGAATTATTTTTTTAGGGTAAGTATCTCCTTTTCTTAAAGTATTATTGATTTTTAAAACTTTAATAGAGCTCTTTATTTAATAGGGTTTTTACATTTTAAATTTTGATTACATTGTTTAAGTTTTGAAATATATTTTTATTTCAGTTAAAATTTTTTTATTTATTTATATTATATATTTTGATTGTTAAAAAGTTTAAACCCCATTTTCAATCAATTTGTTTATGTTACTGTTTTATTATTTAATAATGTTTATAATTAGTTTTGAATAATACATACAAATTAGATTTCTTGTATTATATTTTAAAATTTACAGTTAATATATTCTGCATGTATATGAAGTATATTTTGTTCCTCTCCATTTGCAAAAGCAACACTGCATATATTAATATACTATTTTATAACACTGAATACTGTAAATATAAATTTGAAATGTAGTAACTTGATAAATGAAAAATAACCGCTGAATTTTATATAAGGAATATTATGTATTCTCTTTACAAAATTCAATTATTGAATTTTATACATAAATATATTTAAATGTGCAGTTCATTTAGTTCTTTTTATTAAATCCTAAAGAGTAATATTTTTTGTTAGTTCCAAATATTCAATTTTTAAACAACCTTGTAAAGAACAAAAAAATTTAAGCTACATATCACTTTGCTTAACAATAAATAATTTTGATCTCATTTTTTATTTCGTGGCTATTGTATTTCTTCTTCTTTTTTTTATGTTATTTGAAGTCAGTTCATTTTCTTTTATTTTCTTTCTATTTTCAATTTTCTGTGGTTTTGCAGTATATTGATTTAAAACATAATTTACATTTCTGTCATTATACATACTTTTGTCATTATTATTAATATCTCTTGATGTTACTAGTAATGTATTTATTTACTTCCTTTTATAAGTTTGTTTTTTTTATGTTGTATTTTCAGATATATTTGACTGATTTTTAATATATAATTATAGATGTACATTATGACTGTTCATTAATTGTATAAACTTTGAATTATGATTTGATTAACAGGCCATTCAAGACCAAATGAGAGCTCATGGGCAAGAACCTGTATTATTTGAAGATGTTAAAGATGAAATATTTGATATGATAAAACCTTCTGATCCCCTTAAGGTGACTTTGCAAGATCTTATTTTAAGGTTAGTAATTTCAAATCTAGATTTGAAAACTTTTCTTTTGTAATTTTTAAATATATATGGTATTTAAAATTATATATACTATTGATATCTATGCTTTTAGTTATTATATAAGTGAAGTTTCATTATAACTTGTTTGATATTAATTAAAATGTGTGTGTTTTAGTAGTTCCTACATTTCTGTAAGATATTTCTTTGAAAGTTCTTTATTGTGTTAAAATTTTAATAATTGTGGTAGCTTTACTTGAAAATTTAAACTGAAGCATTCTTGAAAAGTTAATATTAATTTTCTTTAGAAATGTTTATGTAATCCAGCATAAGGTTTTCATGATTTTTAATTTTTATCAAACAATGATATTTTTCATATGCAAATAGAGCAGTGTCACCAAATAATTTAAGAAATATTTTAAACTATCTTATAATTGATTATTTTTTACATTATTATTACAGTGGAAAAATTATCTAAATTTTGTAATTGTTAAAAGATAACAATAATTTAATTGATTTTCATTCCATTATAAACAAGTATTAAGATTTTATTCATTAAATTTTTACTCATTTAATTTTTTAAATTTAAAATTTTGATGTGTATTTAACAGTACATAATAAATAATTTGTATTAAAAATTTAACTAGGAAGAAATATGCAAAGTTATATTTTATTTGCATTTTTCTTATACTTTCTATGCAGCAATAAATACTCAACTTAAGTATTTATTGCTGCATAGAAAGTATATTTTTAAAGATGCAAATATTTGTACATTAAGACATCCAAATTTACTTCATTTTATTTTCTTGTTTATATTTTAAGTATTGCTTAAACAAGTTTTGTTTCTTTTACTATTTATGTTTATGATAGTATTTTAGGTATGCAATTATTATCTATTTCTCTTTATTAATACATAAGAAAATAACCCGTGAATACTGTTTATGTGAATGAAATATGTGAACTGCCGAAATTCTTTAAATGGTCTGTAAGCGTTTTTTCTTTCATTTGTACAATATTCACCATAATATAAAATACTTATGTACAATTTTCTGCAATTTTAAATAAATATAAATATGATGCACATCTTAACATAGCTATTTGTGAAAAAGCTACATTTTATTAGAATTAGTTTATTAACCTGTTGAATTTCAGATTCTATTAATTTTTCATAGTAAATTATGTGTTTTCTTATTATATATCACTTTATTTAAAGATATCTATTACAGAGTCTGTTACTTAGAATTTCTTTTTATCCTGAAATTTTTATAATTTTGACTAGCTAAGATTTTTCACTTTTGGGAGTTGCTATGATTAAGTAGCCAGATTATTTTCATGTCTCACCAATCTTTCAATTGAAGAAAAATAATTTAAGTATGATTTAACAGAAATGTATAAGATTTCATATATTTCAGTTGTTTATTTCTACCTAATCTATTTATTTTATCATTGTCAAAATTTCAACTCTAATTCACATACATGTTGTTATCCACAGTTCCTAAGTTAATTACTAGATGTTTTTTCTGTAGAATTTTGTAATCCTAAAATTATCATTTGAAATTATGATTTTGAATCCGTGAAATATATTACGTTTTTTTAGCTTTTAATTTAATTGTAAAATTATTTTATTTGTATTATTTAGGTATGATGCTGTATGATGAAAATTGCATTGTTTTTATAAATATTGAAATATAATTATAAAATTTTGCTTGTTTTTATTATTATTATCAAATAAGTGTTCCTTAATATCTTACATTAATGAATTTTTGTCCAATTTCTTTTTGAAAGAGATTTTGTACAACTTTTTAAATTTTTTTTTTTTTTTTTTTTTTTTTTTTTAGTGGTCAAGGTGACACTGTTGTTAGTATTCTGATTGATTTAAATGGATTTTGGACTTATGAAAATAGAGAAGTTCTTGTTGCTGAAAGTAATGATGATACTGATGTTTAAGAAAACTTAAGGCTATGTAAAACAAACATTTTAAAATTTTTTTGTAATGTTTGAGAAATTAATTTGGTAAGTTATAAACTACCTTTTATGCATCTAATTAAAAAAATCTGAAGAATATTAATCTAGCAATAATTACTATCATGTTAAAAATGAGCAGAAATATAATAGAGTAGATTATTTTGATTTATATTAGTTATGTTAGCATAAATTTATTAATAATTGGTATTACTAAATTGAAGAGGACTGCTTAAATTCTGAATAGACTCTAACAAGTATTTTTTTAAGTTTATATGCAATATTTATTAATCAAAAACTCTTCATATTTTTAATAATTCATTACTAATTACAGTTTAAACTTTGTTATTAATAGTTATATCAGTTAAATGATTTACTTGCTATTCTAGAATGCATCTTTCTATGTAAAATTGTGAATTTCTAAAATTTCTAGTATGCATGCTGGAATGTAATTCATTATTTAAATCCTTCATAACAAGTCTCAACATTGTTTTCACATCATGTGGTGTTGATTTCAATTTCTTTTCTTGCATTTTTATTTTTCGAAATGTGACTGAGCATTAGTTGATTGATTCATTTTTCATCAAATTATTAGTTAATAAAAATGTTTCTGTAGGACTTCTAGAATTTTTCAAATTGTTCAAGGTTTCTAAATGTATATATTCTGTTATTTTGAAATTCTATTAGTTTTGAATTGTTGAAAAGTAGTATTATGATCTTTAACTAATTACTACTGTTTCCTGAATATTATACTGTTTGATCTCTAAATTAAAATCTAATAGATTAACTACCATTTTAAATATGTATATTGGTAATTATCTGGAATAATTTGCTTTAAACTGTAAATAATTATATATTATAATGAAATTACTTGGAATGAAGAAACTCATATGCTGAAAATACAAGGACTGAGCTAAAAGTATGGATTCTTAATATTGTACTTATTCAAATGTATTAAATTTTCTATTATGAGTTCTGCCATTTCTGTATTAGGGACTGAAAATTTGACTTAATTTAATAATGTAAATTTAAGTAGGTTTTTTTAAATACTATGATTATGTTTTTTTGGTAAGATACTACAAATGAAATGGAAAATATATGGGGAATTTTTTTAATTGTATCAAATCATGTAAAAACTTTTTTATTGCTCAAATTTAAATTATACAGTTCTTTGCTGGTAAAAATAAGTAAGAAATGCTAAATATAAGAAAGTTGAAATAAAATATAAAAAAATTGTTTCTTTTTATGTAAATATTTAGATTAAAATCAGAAACTCTCAAAACAATTTAATGGATGCAAGTTTGAAATTATTGATGATGAAAACTTTTTTGCCTAATTAAAAGATATTTATTTTTAAATAATAATATGCAATAATTATTATTATAAACAAGAATTAAATAAATCTAAAAGATAGATGCAAAATAAAATATTTAGAAATGCTATCTCAGGCTAATATTTAATATGAAAGTGCTATGTCTGTTAAATCTTTAATGAGGAAAATCAAATAATAAAATAACATACTCTTATGTTCTACTAGTGGACTCTAATAATAAAAATTTTTTAAGAAAAACATTAAAGGAATAAAATTTCAGACTTATAAATTATCAGAATATATTTTTATTCATAAGTAATTATTTTTTAATATTTAAAATTTAAAGTATTTTAAGGATAAAGAAATTAAGTAATTACATATTATATTGGATAATTCAATATTGGATTTTTAAATATTGGTAACTAATTGAACCTAAAATTTGTTAAAGCTTTTTGTTAAAGATGAATGTGTGAAATTGTTGAACTTCTATTAATGAAAATGTAGACATCTCTTGCCACACTTTATTTTTAATCAATTTTACTTTAGCATTTTATGGAATAAAATGCTTTTTTATGTAAATGATTTGCTTCAAATAAAAATTATTTATTCTGTGTGATTATCTTTATAAAAAGAGTTAACATGTGGTGATAACAAATAGTGAAGAAAATAAGAATTATGTATAGTAATGACATTCATTAAAATACTAAAAAACAAAAATTATACTTTTAAAAGTGAAAGTTACAAAATTCTGCTTATCATATTGTATTTATGTATAAAATAAAATCTTACTTTCTACAACAATTTTTTTCTTCTATTAAGAGCTGCATTAAAATTTTTTTCCTTTTGAATTTTTATGTTTTATAAGTTTTTTATGATATTGCATAATGTGAGTCATTTATTCCTCTTATGAATTCAATTTTCATGCAATATAGTTCTTTAAAAATTATTTGGTACTTAAATATGTAATTTGGAAATGTATCAAAAATCTTCAAATTTGTAGAGAAAAATAATAATTTACTATTAAATGAGAATGAAGCTCTTTTGATAAAATATTGTTGTTTCCTTGCTAGAAAATTTTTCTTAAATTCTAACTGTAAATTTTTTTTGTGCTGAATATAATTTTATTTCTTATGGTTTTCCTTTAAAATAATTATGAAACAAGTGTATGTTTTAATAATGCTATTAATTTATAAGTTTTTTTAAATTTTATCTTTTTAAATAATAGTGTTTATTTAATTGTAAAGAATTTAATTAATATTTTATAAAAATCTGTTAAATATTAGTAATGTGTGTTTAAATCTTCATATTTATGACGATATTTGAAAATAAATAAATTTTTAATATAATTTATTAAAAATTTATTTATTACTAAATTTAATTAATTTAGTTAAAAACAAACTTTTTTTAATATAAAAAAATTATGACTTGATTAAATTTTTGTATTTAGATCTATTTATTACTTATTTATGTAAGTAAACTTTCACAAATGCAAAATCAGATGTTTTGTTGGCAATTACATGCAATTTTTCCTGTAAATTTTACCATAGAAAATTTAATTTGTAATAAAATACTTTTATTGAAAGTCAATTTTAAAATTATGGAAATAATTTTCATAGTTTTTCATTTGTAATCACAGTTAGTTTTTTATGATTAAATAAAAATTTGTATTTTACTAAAAATAAAAAAGTTGTAGGAATTAAGTATAATTTTAATATATAATGAAAATTTTGAAACTGAGTGAGAAGCATTATTAAATTTCAGGTTTTATATAAATAAATTAATATTGAGATTTAGGTTTAGAGTGAATTATTTTTATTTGCTCTTATAGTGAAATCCCAATAATCTTTAAAAGTTAAAAGTGTAACTGTTATAGAGTAACAATTTTTTGGTATCTTTTTTACAGTTAAAATTTTAAAAGATAAAGTTATCTAGACCTAGAATTATGTGCAAAATTGATAATAAATACATAATAATGTAAAATTTGTGCCATTAATTACATTGAGAGTTAATTTTTGCATGCATACATTTAATTAAACTAATAATTGCTGGAGATAGAAATTTTTACCCAGTTAATAAAAATTGCAAAATTATATTTTGTATTAATGTTAGAAAACTTTTTTAATTCTGTTCTGTTACATTCTGTTACTATATTCTGAAAACATTGTCTAAGAAAATTTTTAGACGTTTTTCTTTAGCATCATTTCTGTCAAGTGATTGCAGGAAGTTATATGATTTAAGATATACTATTTCATGTAAAATATAACTAAAAAAATACATATAATAAATTTCTATCACACCTTTAAATATTAAAAATTATATTTTAAAACAGGCAAAATGTGTAAAATTGTTTGTTTTTAATTTTGCAAATAATTTTTGAATTCTAATCAATTAATAATTTTTAATTTTCCATTAAAAAATATTCTAGAATTCAGTTTCATTATAGCAATAAATATTAAAATTTATTTATTTAAAAAAAAAAATTTTAAACTTTTTTTAATTTTAATTGGAAACTACAAGAAATAATATTACCCTAATCGCAAGAAGAAGTAAATTTAATGCTTTTACATATTAATGGTCTTTGGAATTTTTTCAAATATTTTACCGTGAATTAAGAATTAAATACGAGCATGTTAATTCTTGCATTAGGTAATTTAAACAGAGATGTTTGCATACGTCTAAAATAGTAATACAAAAAAATTTAGATTTTTTTCAAAATATTTTCTAAATTATATACATCTATTAAAAGTTTCAATTTACCAATATCTTTTTTAACCTTTATTGTTCATGTTTTATTTTAAACACATTGTTAATAAAATTTCATTTGCAAGCATACTATTTTTGCTTGATAATTCTTTCCATTTACTTGAAAGCAAAATTTTGTTTCTATGAATATAAAGGAAATCAATAATAGATTCTTTCAATAACTTGTCGTTGTGTGCATCTGCAAGAAACAAAATGTCATATACATTGTCATTATTCAATTTATCTTTTAGATAACATTTACACTTCAACTTCAAATTTTCTAATGAATATTTGTCAGCAGCCATGTACAATTCTGAAACCAAGTCAAAATCCCATTCTTCTATATTTTCAGTATATATGAAATTCAGTATTTTACTTACTATATTTGATGCTAAATCATCAATGTATATTATACCAGTTTCACTCTCTTTCATTCCACTTTCAAACATAGCTGCAAATACTGGTGATGCTGCACACAAAATAGCTTTATGAGCCTTGAAGTTTCTATCTTTTGTTTGAAGTGTCACATCACAAAATTTTTCTTCTGTGAAAAATCGATACAGTTCATTGGATAAGTTTCTGGGCATGATATTTGCATATTGAAATGAGCTAGAATTGAGGTTTGATGTCCATTCAATATTCGAAACTATTTCTCCATTTGAAAATATGAAATCAAAGTGAAGACTCCTAATACTCTTTTTTTGTAAGTCATAAAATTTGATAGGATCTCCAATGGTCCATGCTCTATTTTTATATTCAGCTTGAAATATATGTGTGTCTTCAAAAGACTTATAGATTTCATCATTCGCATATTGAAGATTCACTTTGCATGATGATATCATTTGTTTTTCTAAATCCTTTTCTAATGAAATATCAATTTGAAGAAAATCCTCACCATTTGATTCTTTCTTGTGTAGCGTGATAAGTAAAGAAGGAACAAGTGAGAATGAAATTATGTTAAAATGTTTTTCACTCATATTTTTTCCTGGATGAAAGAAATAATCTAAAGGGCAAACTACTGTTCTTTTTTCTATTAAGACTCGGCTATTGGCAAAGCAATGAGTAGGACAAATACAAACGTCATTTTCCATTTTTTGTAGTCCATTTACAGTCTCCCAATATAATTTCTGAGAAATTTCATGATTCAACGAGTCTACTTTTAAAGTAAAGGGTAACAGTGTCGATATTGCTTGTTCAGTAGGTTGATTGATGTTTTCATTCCTTTCAATAAGACACATTTTAGCTTTTATGATGAAGTAGTTGTCAGGGAATTCCTTCACTTGATTTCGAGAGACGAATTGTTCATATCCTCTGATTTCATCTTTTTGATATTTACCTGTTCCCCAAAAGGCGATTGAATTTATAGACATTTGCAAATTTATTTCAATTTCATTGGGACCATCATCTGCTTCCCTTTTCAAAAAACATGAAATATATCCTGAATTTTTTTTGCTGTAGCCTTTAGGAAACAATTGCAAATTCCATTTAGTATTTTTAAATGTTTTTATATTAAATGTGGGACTGATAAGACAATCCATATTTTCTTGTGTCAGAAAAAGGAAATTTTCTATTCTCCATAAAATAGTGAATTCTTTGCATTTATTTATATTATTTTTTGACATGATGCAGTTATTTCTGCAAAAAATATTTGCTGAAAAAAGAAACTTCCTTCCGATTCTATTGATCAAAAAGAAATGAGTTTAACGTTTTGATAAGCATGAAACTGCAAGATAATTTCAAAGGTCATATAGATAACAGAGTTCCTTTTCAAGAACATGAACAATGAACCAATTTATTACGTTAAATAAATAAATGCTGGTGGTAATATTAAAAGTTTTATAATATTTTATAAACATTATTTGCTAAGACTTGATGATTGAATTTAAACTTATTTTACTCAATTTTGTTTGCCTTTCAAAAATACTTAGAATTAGTTTTTTTCTTTATGATTTTAAACTTTATGTTTTAGGAAAATAATTCTTAAATCTTTTAAAAATATAAATATCAGGTCTAATTAATTTTTGTGCTTTTTTTCAATTTTATGAGCTTATTTTACATTCTGTAAAGAATTTTTATATATATTTATATTGCTTAGAACAATTTTTTATCAACACTATGCCTGAAATTTGCCTTTGTATATATATATATATATATATATATATATTAATGGATTTATACATTTACACTCTACTGTTGAAGAAAGCATGGAGATGTTACTCCATGCTTTTATTGCTATAATTTGATACTCATAATATGCGATTAGAAAAAATTAAATTGTAGAAATAAGATATTTCTTGTTTTCATTGATGAAAGTGGGAGAAGTGCTATAAAAAAGAAAAAAAAATATTTGTGAAAAATGTTCAGTGTATAGTTGTAATTAAAGGAATAATTATATTTCCAATGTGCACATTTAGGCCCGAATTCATCTCATTGAAATGGTAGGTTAAAAGAATAACTGCTTTGAATCCTTGAATTCAGGTTTATTCATAATATGAGTTACATTCCAAATGACACTGAAGTACAAATGTGATTCCCTATGCATGGAGGAAGGAAAGTGAAAAGCAAGGAAAAATAAAATTTCCTAAATGATTAAGGATAAGTCGAACCCATAGATTTTGAAATAAATGAAATTATTGGTACTCTGATAAGCAACATAAAAGAAATTTAATTTAAAATATAGCATTCATTTCTACAACTACCAAAAAAATATTTTCAATCCATTTGGGTATGTGTTGACAAAGGAACCCAGAACAATGATCTGGCGGATCAAGGAATGAAAGACTGCAAAGGATCTTTATAAACAATTAACCTGTCTCATTTAAAAGCAACTCTACCGTTAAAATTCAAGTAACAAATCTTAATCATATTGCGAAAATGATTGGGATTAATTAAAATAGGGTTCATTCATAAAAACAATTATTAGCTTCCTTCAATATTCTATTAATGGAGCTGTACATCACAAATTATATGATTACGAACAATGATTTTTCCTCAATCTATTGCAATAGAATTGAAAAGTATAACAGTATTTTCTGGGGTTAAGGGTCTATTGAGTGGCTCCATGACAAAACATACATTTAAAGGGACCTGCAACTATGCCGCCAACCAATTTTGTCATAGTTTATCTTTAAACTCTTCGAGAAAAACGAATTACAGAAACTTGTGGTGAAACACTTCTGCTCGGAAGTTGGCAGCAGTAGCTAGAAAAACTTTCTACCTGAACATTGGCAACACCAATCTACTCCGAACAATAGCGCACGGTAAACAACAGAGCACATTCACGTTTTCCCCGACGATGTGAACGGACGAGTTCAGAAACCGCTTCTTTCTCAGAGATTTTGTATTTGCTACGCTTTGGCATTTCTTTAATTTGCAATAAAATTCGGTTAAGTTTCAATATATGGTGTGCGCTGCTATTATATAAAAACCATTTAACCTTAACACTGTAAACTCTTAACAGACAATTAATATATTAGGTATTTGTCTGCATTAAGGAAGGATTACATTTGACTTAAAAGCATCATACTGGGATTAAAATTACACCTAAAATAATCACATTGTATTACAAACCGCGAATAGTTTCAAGAATATTGTATTATAACCTCTTAATGTAGTTTTATTTTTCCATTATATTTAATCGTATTTTATGTAATTATAGCTATATGCTTGATTTACATAAAAATGATGTATGTGTTCCATTATCATTAACATGTATTTAATTTGTAGATAGATATAATTTTACTTGGTTTCGTGTCACCTGTATTTATAAACAGTATCTTGTTAAATACATCAATGTTTCACATATTTATTACGTAAACATGTGATTGTATCATAAGTCTTATTTTACTGCTTGCATAGTTATATTTCAAATATTGTTTGCACTCAAAGAGTGTGTGAATGAACGCAACCATATATATATATATATATATATATATATATATATATATATTCTGATTAAATGTAAATGATGGAAGAATGCCAACCCGAAAACTAATTGGTTCAGTACGGATTCATTCAGTGGTAAATGCCCCTCAGGGTTTTACTTTCTTTAAGTAAACACGGGTGTCACAATCCCCAGGTACCCCCAGTGATCTGTCCTCTTTCTTTTCTTCTGTCTTCTTTCCCCCCCCTTTTCTTCCTCATTGTGATTGCCTCTGGTAAAGTTGAGGACCCTCCTTGAGTAGATGTCGCCGCTCTATTGCTACTAACTTCTCTTTGGTACTAAATCAACCATGTGTTTGCCGTGCGTGGAGACCCGTGTTCCTGGGAAGGAGGGTCCTGGTAATTGATGCCTCAGAGACCAACACATTACTTTGGCCTCTGTTTCAGGTAAACGGGAAGTGTGTTGTGTTCCTCAGCAATCGGCTTTATGGATCAAGCGATCGGTACATCTACTGGATGACTCGTTAAGGGTGGAGGCCATTTCAGGGATATACTGTGAGCGTATAGGATCTAATATTAATAAATAACTTTTAAATAATAACTTTCTTTGTTTCTTGGAATTGCCATGTTTTGCGTTCACATCTTGATGACGTCAAGACTTTAATTTCAGCACATAATCCCGCATGTTTGGCACTTCAAGAAACCTTCCTGAAGTCTACCAATAACATTAACTTGGGTGGATTTAATTGCTTTAGAAAAGACTGGTGACGATGGTGCTGTGACTGGTGGAGTTTGTATATTAACATCTAATAAGTTTTCAGCACTGTCCATCCATTAAACACTATTCTACAAGCTGAAGCTGTGAGAATTCACACAATATGTTTGATTACAGTTTGTACTTGCCATCACATGATGTCATCCGCCAAGAGGAACTCTATGTTTTAGTGGATCAGCTGCCTAAGCCATTTCTGTTACTAGGTGACTTTAACGGCCATAAATCTTTGTGGAGAAGTCGTCAGATAGAACAGTTTATAACTGATAACTGTCTCTATCTGATTAATACCGGCGAGAAACTTATTTCCACGTACCCACACGAACATTTCACTCTCTCGATCTCGCCATTTGTTGTCCATTACTTCTGCCGTTGTTAAAATTAACAGTAGGTAATGATATGCATAACAGTGATCATTTCCTTCTTGTCATCTCCCAGACTAGAGGTAGTAGTGTAGAACGTCTACCTACTTACGTGTACAGTCGGGGAGATTGAATGCTATTTACATAGTTGGCAGTTGTTGATTATACAATGGTCATGATCCAAAATATTAATTAAGCCGTGCACAAAAGGTCAATGAAACAATTACATGTGCAGCTGATGCTGCAATTCCTAAAGGTTCCTCTAAAATACACGCGTTGCAAACCTAGGTGGAATGAAGAATGTCAAAATACTTACAAGAAACAGGAAGTTAAAGGGGTTATTTAAGAGATACCGCACAACGGAGAATCTTATTGCCTTTAAGAAAGCAAAAGCATTAGCTCGTAAAGCTCGTCGTCGGAATCAAAAGGAATCCTGGTCTCGCTATGTTTCTTCAATAACATCTTCCACATCCAGTAAGCAGTTATGGAGAAAAGTAAAAGCAGCCAATGGTATTTATACGGAATTCTCAATTCCCATCTTGAAAACTGGAGCTACTATATACTCTTCTTCTGTGGACATTGCTAATGTCTTTGGTAAAACATTTGCTAGCGTCCCAAGCTCTGACTCTTATAGTCCTTCATTTTTAAGGACAAAGAATCGAGCGGAGCGAACATCAATCCTTTTCAACCAAAGAATATATTTTCCTTACAATTGCGAATTTTGAATTATGGAATTAAAGCGAGCATTACAGCAGGCTAACCATACCAGCCTAGGACCTGACGGAATCAGCTACCAAATGCTTCGGCATTTAAGTTCAGGTTCCCTATCGAACTTAATGCGTTTGTTCAATAGGATCTGGACTGAAAATAAGTTTCCCTCATTTTGGAATGAAGCAATAGTGATTCTGGTTCTTAAACCTAGAAAGGATCCTTTGAATCCTTCACATTATCGACCAATAGCTCTGATGAGTTGCCTTTGTAAGACTCTCGTACGTATGGTCAACGCCGGGCTTGTGTATGTCTTAATAGAAAATAAATGTATTCGTGTCAATCAAAAGTGACTTCCGTAAAGGATCCACTTTTGATAACATTACATATTTGAAAACCTAAATCCGTAACGCATTTTTGCGGAGGAATTATATGATTTCCATCTTATTTGACATCAAGAAGACATACGACCGTAGACGGCGATTTGGAATTCTCCGTACATTAGAGAATTTTGGCTTCCGGGGTAATCATCCGATATTCCTTCAAAATTTTTTACGCTCCTGTTTTTTTAAAGTATGTATTGATCACCTTTTGCTCAATACTTTTATTCAAGCTGAGGGTGTACCCCAAGGCTCTATTTTAAGGTTTTTAAAGTTAAACTGTTAACAATTTTTTAAGTTTTCAGTCATAAGATTCTTCATCAAATCTCACTTTCTGTTCATAGCACAATGCACGTAGATGACCTGCAAATATGTTGTCAAGGTTCAAACATGCGTTTAATTGAGAGACAATTACAAATATCTGTAAATAAAATAGCTGCATGGTGTGCAGAGAATGGCTCTATCTCCTAGCTTGAGCTGCTGTGTCCATTTTTGCAAGAAGACCAGCATTCCCAATAATCTTGTTATCCATCTGAACAACACTACAATTCTTGTTGTCAATGCGATTAAACTTCTTGGTGTGATATTTGACCGAAACATGACCTTTCTTCCGCATGTATTACATTTGTGGAAGAAGTGCGAGCGATCGATTATTATCCTCAAGGTGCTTTCTAATACATCTTGGGGTGCTGGTCGATGTTACTACTTCGAATCTACCAGTCACTTATTTTATCTCGTATTGACTGCGAAAGTCTTGTGCATGGATCTGTGCTAGGTTTTTAGTTTTACGCAGACTGGACACTGCATCACTCTTCTTTGAGATATGTTCAGACTCATTTCGCACATCACCTGTCCAGAGTTTCCATGCGATTTGTCAACAATTGCCTTTAGAGCTGAGACGAATGCAGCTGTCTCTCAATTAAAACGCTAAAGTTATGTCTGACACAAAACGTCCTTTATGTTCCTTGGCTTATACTCCTGCATTGAAGAGAATATAATGATGCTCGGTCTTATAGCATCCAATCTTTTCTTACTCCAACTATATTTCAACTTTTTTAATGGACCTATATGATTTCCGTTTTATTAAAACACACTCATTTTCACATTCACTTTGGTATGATCCACAGATCAATATTATGAATTCTTTCGTTCAATTGAGCAAACCGGACACAACCTCAATAGTTTTTCAACAGCTTTATCACATCACTGTCAGTATTCATCATACACGCCTGTAATCACGGACGGATCTAAAACTACCGGACATGTTGGCTGTGACATATTTTATGCTGATATCAGTCATGGTTACTGTCTCCATATGTCCTGCTCTATCTTTACTGCTGAGGCTACGGTCATTCATTAAGCCCTTCAGCTCATGAATATAGAAAAGTTTAACAAAATCTGCGTGTATACTGAGAGTTTGAGTGTCTTAGAAGCGTTGAAAAACTAATAATTGTCCTCCTGTTGTGTCCAAGATTTTCGAAGCATAGGATTCCCTTGCTGGCAAGGGCAATGGAATCATTTTCTGTTGTATCTCAAGTCATATAGGTCTAGAGGGTCTGTCGGTCTAGAAATTTCAAAGTATTTACTACCGCAAATAGTTATTATAAACCGCAAGAATTGCGACTAGTTTTTAGAGTAATTTTCTGGATTTCAACTTTTGTGGCAAAATAAGGGAATTGTACTGCATTTCTACTTCCTGCACGTACTTCTGTTGGGGAGAGTTTTTGGATTTTCCTCATGTCACGTACTATGAAAGTCCTTTATCTATGAAAATCCTCCTTGAAGGCTGATAAGTGATAGATACTAAAAAGCCTTACAACAGCTTTAGTCAGTTAGGTTTTTCACAGCGCAAAGGTAAAACACTGCTCCGACCAGTATAAAGGCAAATAGCTAGATTTAAACATGAGACATAATACTAAGTTACAATAAACTCAATACTGAATTCTTTACGCATTAAAATGACTGACATCAGTATGCATATAAGAAGTTGTCTTTATGAAATGTTAAAATGATTTCTACGTTTCGTTATATATAGGATACTGAAAACACATTTGTTTTTTCATATTTTACTTACCACCTAAGAGTATTGCTACATATTTTTTAATATTTCAGGTCTTCAATATCATTTGAATTTTTTTTTAAAGAATTGTTTCTTGTGTGATAAATACATCACACGAGTATTCAAACAAAAATGGTTACATCATTATACATGTCAATAGTTGCCTACGTGAAATGTAAAATAGCATATTTTTCCAATGCAATGCTAGAAGCTCATCTTTTTATCAAATTTTGAGTTCTAAGGAAATTATTATTACTAGATTTTTATATTTCTGCTTTTAACTATAAGAATTCCCTGTACAGTTGTGTATTATTTCAATATATACACATGTTCATAAATTAAGAATAATCCATAATTACACGGAAATTGAACTCAAAAGGAAAAAGTTCATCTGTAGGAATGTCACACAAATGGTCAAGTATTATAGATCCTGGAGTAAAAGACGTGCAATGTGGACACTGCCACAGTGTGTTTCCTCATGTTTTCTGACGAGCCGAGGTTTATAGCTTTCAGTTCGATTTACGTCGGACGTTCATATAGGGAACATCAGGTACCCAGTACCACCAAGAAAACATTATTGAACACCAATGTTACGATGGAGCAGGAATTTGGGAAGGCATTATAGTGAGTTTTAGAAGAGATCTGCATGTTCAAATCGGAACTATGGCAAGTCATATTTATCGGGACATTATTCTTTAACAACATGTCTTTTTGTTTAGGGATGCCGTGGACACCGAATTCGTGCTTATGGATGGCAACGTCTGTTCTCATCGTTCGAACACCATTAACGACCGTTTTCAATCTGCGGATATGTAATAGCCAGCATTCTCACCGGGCTTGAATCTGATAAAGCATTTGTGGGAAATGGTTGGCTGACGAATTGCATCCCGTCAATCACCTCCTACATCTGTGCCTGACCTTCGGAGATCATTGCTTGTTGAATAAAGTTCTTTGCCCAAAGTCATCTTGATAATGAGAGAATCGCATTCCTCGGAGTTGTACGAATTATATTCTCTCGCATTTGAGACATACGAAGTGTATTAACCATATTAACAACGTACTGTTATATGGGCAATATGTGGTGTAAGTGCTCTTGGAGCTATAATCATGGTTTGTATGCCTAATATCATATATACACCATATTTTTAGTTCTTTCTTATTTGTTTAATGCATGAAATTCATGAATAAATACGTTTGCCTTGTTTCTGCACATTTAACTACCGGTTCTGGTTTCATTCCTAATTTATATACATGTAAATTAAAAATATGTATGATCGTATTTGTAATTTATTTTACGCTAAAGCCTTAAAATGTAATAAATTTAGAGATATATTTTGTTATTTGTGAACTGGTTTATAAAGTAAACGGCAATTAATTTCTACGACAACATCTATTTTCAGTTGTGTAAAGCCCAATTCTGGGACAAGTACAGGGAAGTTTGCTGGTTTTAGAAGTTTGCTGCATCTATGTTTATTGTAATAAATGGATTGTTAACATTTTTCAAACTTTAACAAAGGTTGTAATAAAAAATTAAGAAATAAAAATTTAAATTAAAAAGCTTTTTTCCAAAGTTCTATATCAATTTCTTAAGCTCAGACAGAAAATAAAAACTATCTTTAATCACTTTTCAGAAAGAAATGAAACTCGATTATGAAAAAATCGCTAAAAACAAGGAATCATGGTTAAAATGAATGATTGATTCTTTACTATAATCAATCATATAAATACTATTCTATAAGATACAATAATGATACGATACGAATGATAATTCTATTCTCATAAAAATTATCATCCTTTACTTTCAAGAAAAATAAGATTATGAAAATAAAAATAGTTAACATATTTAAGTTGACTTAGCTTTTGTTTGATAAATTATATATACATAATTCTTTTTTTTTGCTAAACAAATAATTAAGTTTCGTTTCTTAAAGTAGAGAAATAGGTGTAATTGTCGGTAAAATATATTTTTTAAAAAGAGATGATTTAAAAATAAACTCTTATTGTAAGTTAAAAACTAATTATAAAGTTAATATTTAATGAGACGATATTTGTGCGCCAAGATATGCTAGAACCTATAAGTCTCAACATCAAATAAAGAAACTAAGAAAAAATGAAAACTTAAAAAACTAATAATATTGAAAATTAGGAATAAACTATAATTAATAAGTTTGATTGTTATTTATTTTTGAAAGTTCAATTTTTATTTTTGGTTTGAATAAAATCATTTATATTGTTAATCTAAACAGTGAATCCAAACTTTTTCATAGATAATGCAAAAATATTTTAAGTTACCTACAAACATGGATTTCACGTAATTTATATAAGTTGCAGTTTTTCTCAAATCTTTGTTTAACTAATAAATTTAAGTATCTCTAAAGTTATATTTTATTCTTGATAGATTAATCATATTTAAAATATTTTGTTATTTTAAATGTATTTTGTTTTTTTTTTCTAAAAAAAGTTTTTAATAGAATAGCCTTTTAAATATTTTAAAATGATTGGGTTTAATCTTTTTATTTTAAAGATGAATAACATTTTTATACTAGATGAAGTCTAGTAATGAATATGAATCGCAATGTTAATTATCTATGAAGATTTTGTAGATAATTATCAATGTTATTGCAAATAATTTTATAGTTAAAAAAATCAGTGATTAAGTACAAAGCTGAATTTTTAAATAACTATTCATAAAATTAGACAAATTAAAAAAAAAAAAAAAAAAAAAAAAAACTTTGCATTCATATAATAATTCAATAAAAATTAATTTCACTAAAATATTTTTAAAATTAACGATTTAAAACAATTGATAGAAATTTACAAAGAGTATCAAACAGAGAGAGAAAGTGAGAGAGAGGGGAGATGGTATTATTACTTCCTATGACAAGAATGCAGCCAAAGAAATGCACTTATTTAAATATTAATTATAAATAAAAAAGAAATTAAAAATATTTTATGATTTTTAACCTTCGTACATAAATATTATTTTGTTCTCTACACACAATAGAATTTCTGTATCATAAATATAATTTTTGAATATACAAAGTGAAGTTCTATGTAAAATTAAATTTTGCACTGTTCCATATATACTGATTATTTTTTAAATTCTGAGAATATGACAAAAGTGTT
The DNA here is from genome assembly GCA_026290005.1 of Latrodectus geometricus. NCBI lineage: Eukaryota > Metazoa > Arthropoda > Arachnida > Araneae > Theridiidae > Latrodectus > Latrodectus geometricus. The sequence continues at coordinate 548,328 of JAPDSC010075500.1, read as the reverse complement.
TAAAAGTTAATAAACAATCATAATCCACATAACGGTATAAAAAGTTGGTAAAGGATAGCTGTATTTTCTAGGGATTTGTTAGATTTTATATTTTAAGGGTATAATTTATTTTATATAATTATTATTTTTCTTCAAACTTCGGAAAAATTGTTAGTTTTAAAATTCAAGAGTTTGTTAAAATATGTTCTTAAAGCGAACTATTGCATATTTAACAATACATTGTTTTTATCAGACAAATGAGATTAATGCTTGCTATAAGAGTAGTATAGCAATTTTTTTTTATTTATGTTTAAATTTTATAAAATATGCTCGAAGAATACACATTTATACTTTTTTACTAATTAAAATATAAAAGGAAGAGTATTTATTACTTAGACTTATTAATGATTTAAAAATTTTTGTAATAAAAAAGCAATTAATGATTTTAAAAGTTTTTATTATATTTATTTTATATTCAAACAGTTATTCATTTTTAATAATGTTGAATTTTATTAGTTATCAAATTTATACTAATGTGTACTGTAAAAGTAATTTAATATTAATAAGTGTCCATCATTTAATAATAACCTACCTGGTTAATTCACCGAGTCATAACTTTTATTTCTTGTTTCTATAACATAACATTTTTAAGTTTCTAATGTTAAGCTGTTTTTAACAATGGCATTTAAATATATTTTAAATTTTAACGTAATTTTTTTATGTAATATTTTTCTTTATTTCACCAAAGAAACTATATTGAGTTCAAAGTGTATAATCCGTATATTGATAGTTAGTGAAAAGTGTAAACTTTTATTTGCTTGCGCAGCTTTAAGAAAGTTACGTGCAAATTTTCTTTCTAAGGCTTTCATGAGGTTTCTCTCACATAGATGGCAGCACTATTTAGTAGTAATTCTTAAAGTGTTTTGGCAAAATTCCATGATTTTGATTATGGATCTGGCATTGTTTTTAGTGAATATTGATAAATAAAATATTAATAGGGAAACAATAATGGTATTTATTCAAATTGTATTAGAATTTTTTCTTATGTATTGAGGTTCCCATTCCTTTTTTACAGCCACTGTTTATGGAAAATGATTGGATTAAAATCCACAATTTAAAGCGGATTCTAAGCAACATAAACATCCACTTACTGAACGAAATTCCATTCTATGAGTTGAAGGCTAAAACTGTAATCATGTTGATGTTAATTTGACTATTTTCCATGTAAGTTAATAGTAAAATTAATATATAATACATTTACAAAATTTTTTCTGTAAGAATTGTCATTGCATAAATCTAAAGCTTAATTGATATAAAATGATATTAAAACTGTAAGCAATGAATAAAATTGGAATAATATTAATAAGTGAAAAAGTAATGTTTCATTTTTGGTGCTCAAATTCATTATTCTTATTGTAGTAGTTTTTGATTACGAAGCAAATTTTAGAAGCTATCAAAATTTTGTATGGTATGTAGTAGAAATTAAATAGGAAAATTTGGAATGAATGTAGTATTTTTTATTTTAATTATTAAAATGTGTGTCCTTTTTTCCAATGAAAAAATCCGAATCTTGTAGGCAGTGTTGATTATTACTGCAATAGCTTCTAAAGATGTTTGTTCACCTTTAACTAAACAAAACAATTTACATTTGAATGATATTATGGATTTTGAGTTGAAAGGAAAGTTATAGAATCGTTATTCTGGTAAGAAATAATTCGTAATCAGCTTTAGCTCTCTGAAGTTGATTTCCCTCTTACATTTTTCTTCAAACAATATGTTAAAATATTTGTATAAAAATATATATATATATTTTAATAAATTTTATTGAAAAATAGTGTGTTATATCTGAAAAAATTTGAAAACATGATTTTAAATCTTAAAATGTATCTTACTTGTGGGCTTACGTTGTTTTAAAAGTATTGAAAGAAGTAAAGAAAAAAATACTGTCTTAAATATATTATCTAAACTCACTAATCTTTCGTAATGTTCCTACTACAGTTGTGACTAAAATTTTTTTTTAAATAAGTGAAAAAATAGTACTATGTCAATGAAGAATTATTTCTCTAAAAAATATGTTCAATATATTTATGATTTGTATCTTAAAGAACAATAGATAATCATACCAAAAGCACCACATTCTAAAGAGAAAAACGGCAATTTTAAGTAAGTTTTAATGAACTATTTAATTGATTGATAATTAGTATTATCATGAACAATTTAATTTTGATTTGGTAATATTAATTTTGTTGGATAGTTGCTTATAAAATTACTTAAAAAAATGAAAATAAAGTTCAAACAACAATTTTTTCCCTATATCTATGAAATAAATTCAGATGAATGTATATTTTGACAGCAATTTTTTCCCCAGAGATTGTGTATCTTGGAGGATGTAATCGTGCCTCAAGGTGTTTCCTCAAAGAATCCCAGCCATGTTCTTGGGATTTAAATCAGTGTACAACACTAGCCAATAAATTCAAGTGATATTTTCTTTCACCAGTTCTTACTGAACAGCTGGAGTCTGGTGTGGTGTCATTCATAAAAACAAAGTTTGCTTCCATGATATTTCGTAACAGACATGCATAGTTAAGGGTCACTTCATTAATATAACAATCCCCGGATATATAATCTCTGTTGAAAACGTGGAGCTCATTCTATCTAGTCAACATCATACCCCCTTTTTGACCTCTTCTAGTAAAATGTCTATAGTGCGATCCATCCAGAATGATCTTGTCTGTTTTCCTCATATCACCATCAGTTGAATCAAAGCCCATGTGGGAACTACAGGTAACGAAAGAGCCGATCAAGCTGCTAAAAAATGCTGCTATATCAGACGACCAAAATACAACCATACTCCTCCCGCGATGCCCAATAAAAGCCATCCTCAGAAACTGGATAATGAAGAACTGGCAGGAAGACTGGATCAATAGTAATACAGGTCGTTACATCTTTGATTTAGAACCTTCTGTTTTTTTGCATCCCCTGTATTGGTCCAGAAATGAGATACTTTACTTCACTGGCCATGGCCTCTTCCCTACTTATTTTAAACGATTCAATATAGCTGCAACTCATTACTGCACAAGTGGAGAAAAGGGAAGGTCACTTACAACATCTTGGCATTTGGCAGCTCTAACAGCTCAATGTCACTTTGCAAAAAGAAAGTTTTGGAAAACTGACATTCCAGACAAAAGCTCAATAGTCTAATGGACTTTCTAATTGACCATGAGCAATTTTTCTCTTGGATGAAAACAGAAGAAATTTAGCTGGGAGAAAGAACCTTACCTAACAAAAAAATTGTCAGAAAGTCAAGCTAATGATTTTTCTATTTATTTAGTGAACTGGGACTTTCCATGTATTTAATGGAGCACCTGTTACTTTTAACCTTCATAGCTCATGTAAATATTTTTGTTTGTTTTACCTATTTTTTCTTTTTGTTTATTTCTTGTTTAGAAGGGCTTAACAGCTCCTTGTTGTAATTCTGAGAAAACTGTCAAATAAATTATTCCGTAACCTCTACCTAAACTGGTAAAGCTCATCTCGAGCTAGGTACAGGAAGGTCTGCTGGCTTAAAACGTAAAACACCATACCTTCTCAGACGACAACTCCAGGAACCTAACCTCTTTCCGTGGTGTCCATGGAATGAAACTATCCTGACCTTTCTCCAAATCAACTGACGTTACGAATCAGTTGTGTCATTAAAATGACTCACCCATTAAAAGGACACAATTCCATTGAGGAGTTATCGTTTTGTGCTCTTTGCACCATTCTAAATGGTGACACTTATGGCCAACTTTCAAAGAAATGCAGCATTCAGGATGGTGGTCAAATAAACCACTTTTGTGATGACATCTGTGCACAATAAAACGCGATACTTGTTGTTCCTTTGCTATATATAGTTGCTGAGAATGCTCTTCCAAACTGGTTTTGGGATCTTCTCGTATCCTGCACTATGAATCGATCATCTACTGTAACTGTTTTCCTTGGAGTGGCCTTCACCAACCTTTTTAATGCTGGTTCCTATGGTCTTGGAAGGCATTCCAAGCACGTGAAACGGTTATTTTAAAATTTATTCCGAACTCTAGTGCAGTAATAGTCACGTTACATTCCTCCTCATAATTCGTGTCTTGCCGATTATTCTTCCGTGGAGGAAGTCCTCCAAGTGATTTCTACTAGCCATGTTTCCGGAAAGAACTTGCTTACATTTGCAGCGAATGTTTTAACTGCGCCTCCATTGTTATTGTTGTTTCCAATGACACTTGACGTAGCCAAGCCTGTCCTTCGGGGACAGACGAATAAAGTCAGAAAGAGCGTCTTCCGTATTTGAGCAGAGCCCTCACCCACGAGAGTAGAAGTACGACTTTTGACTCATTTATGGCAGTACCATTTGGGTCTTCCAATTTTAGAGAAAGGAAGCCAGAGAAAACCCAAGGCCTTGCTCCTAGCAACCCCGGAAGTGTTAATTTGGAATGTGGAAACATGGAGGACATTGCGACCACGACATATTTTACGTGGCCCCAATTACCATTAGCGAACACGACAGTCTTTAGTCGGCCAGGAATTGAACCCACATCTTGGTGATTGTGAGACCGATTGCGTCTCTAATCTTTCTTTTATTGTAGGTTTCAGATGCACTCCAACAGCCCACATTTTACGTACGTTTACGTCATCTATCGTCACCTTTGTTCCTGACATTTGTATACGCATGATCTTTCTATTGAATTGCGTGTTCATTTTACTGATCGCAAGATCTCCATTGCTGCAATTTCATGGCTATCTACTTTAAATTTAAATTGTAGCTCAAAACTTGCAGCATAGAGAATAATGTGATGCTTATAACATCTTTTTTACAAATCTTGAAATTTCATCAAAAAAATCAATATTTTTTGTTATACAATATTCAATTGACAAAAAGTTGCAAAGTCATGTTTGGCCCGTAGAAATTTCAGATAATGTTTAATTACTATGAGTTTTGAAAACTCCTTTCATATGTTGCCATTGAAATACAAAATTAAAAAATTCATGGTGTTAAAACAAGATTTGGAACAATTTAAGAATCTTAACTAAGATTAACCTAATGATTCTTCTATTGGAATTTTGAATTAAAAAAAATTCTTTTCTCAAAAATATTTGGCATTTAGAAGGCTTCTTAAATTGGAAATTATTTTAAAAATAATATATTCAGAAAACTCGTCATAATTTTTCATCAAATTTTGTGTTTAGTAAACTAAATATTTAAAAAGAAAATAGGTAATTTCTCATCTTTTTTTGTAGGTTTGTTTCTCTTCGTCAAGGAGACAGCAAGGATATGCAATTCTTGTTTATATTGATAAGGGAAATTATTAAATGCAAAAACACAACTGAAACAAATGCGGTGGAAACTAACATAACAAAAAGGAAGTGTAATGAAAACACTACAAATGTGACGGGAAAGGTGCTAAATTAGTTGCCCTGTAATATTTGGAAGTTGTGACCGCTCGTGCAAGCAGCTTAAGGAGTTCAGTTTTTGATGTTTCGACTAAATTGCACCAAAGTTATAAACTGATCTGATGAGAATTACGTGCTTTTGCAAAGCTATAAATTTTTTGTTGAAACAAAAAATCACATATCACTGATATAAAAAATCACATATCACTGATTACGTGATAGACTTTAGATTGCTATTTTAATTCTGATGGTTCTTAAGGGATTACGGATTAATGACATCAACAATCTTTTGAATATTTAAAACTACTTCTCTATGATAATCATTTGATTCCGAAAATTATTTGACTGTAATTTCAACATTTATCAGAAGTGTCATCCATATGTACTGAGGAAAATGTCTATAAATTTTCTTAGGCACTAAAAAGTAACACACGATAAAATTATTACTTAAGAGTACACTGTTCACAAATTAAAAATGTGATACGTATAGGATTAAAGAATGCTTTAAGATTATGTTTACAAATTCTTGCCTTATTTTTTAAGTGTATTCCGATAACTGTAAAAGTATTACTTTAACTTCTTGATATAAAAATGTCTAAATCTGATCATCTTGATATAAAAATATCTTCAGCATATTTTTATATCAAGACGATTAGATTCAATACCTTTTAAAATATTTTTTGTTGGCATAACAAAAATATTCAATATCTTTTAAAATATTTTTTTGTTATGACAACAAAAAATACTTTAGAAGATATTAAATCTTTTAAAATATTTTTTGTTCTTTGTTCGTTTGTTTTCCAGTTAATTGAAAAAATAAGATTCTTTATTTCAACTTTTTCATTTTCTATATAAATGTAACAAATAATTTTACTCATTTGATCCTTTTGCGAGATCTTAGGAGTAATATCAAAGATGATATTAAAATGATTTGCATTTTCATAATAATTAAAATTTTAGCAATATCATCTAGAAGTGTTTTAAAGTCATCATGCCATGGAAGACAAATATTTTATTATCTTATTCATTTCTGAAGAAATAGGCATTTTCAGCTTCATTAGATGCTCTGCATATACAGAGTCATATTTTGATAGAAACGCAATCTGCAGCAATAACTTTCCTTTGCTTTTTTCGAGGATGTACTCTACCAAAATTTAAAATTTATTTTAAATTTTGGATTTATTAAAATTTATTAGAATTTATTTTGCAAAAGGCACATTCACAACTAAATATTTTTTTTTTTTTTTTTTTTTTAAAAAAAAGATTTTTCTATTTTAACTATTGATTAATTAATTTGATCAACTGTTCCAATGGTATTAGACCTTCTTTTAAAAATTTTCATGTTTCAGAAAGAGCTATATGTTTTGAGATTTCACTTCACGTCAGCTGTGAACTTTCAGAATAAAATTTTTCAAAGCTTAAAAATAGCTACAAGCATTTAGATGTATTACTCAAACTTCCATTTTTGACAAATATTAAAGAAATACAAACTTTGCTTTGTTATTGAATATCCCATTCAAGTCATTAAATTTTTCAAGCCATTTGGCTGACTAATTTAAGATTAATCAGCCGTCAGCTGTCGGCAAATAGCATTAACATTATTCTCTTGTTTCTTAATTGAAACAATTATTCCAATTTTGCTTTGAAATAATTCACTACTTTTTAGTTTATTCGAATCCCATTATCTAGAATAGGAAAAGCTAATCAGCAAAGCTTGTAAACAAAATTTTATTGCCATTTGTTAACTCATCTGCTCTTTCTTCTTTTCGTTCCCCTTTTTCATTTTTGTTTAATGTACTGTTTTTTTAGCCCTTTTCCTTTTCGTTAGGACTGTTTTATTTTCTTTTGTTTCATCAATTTCTTCTTTTATATCTTCTCGAAGTTGCCTTTCATTATCGTAAGTTAACCAGTTGTTTCGCTAGTTCAAAGTTTCACTCTTCATATCACGAGCGATGATACGAATATTTCTATTCCTGATGTTAAAGTAAATAGTTTAATGAATTTAGCTTAGAGCCATCCAGAGATTGAATTTGTAAAATTTTAAATTTTATGATTTTCCACTGTTGCTTTCTTAAGTGATATCATTTCATAGTCTTGTATCTAATTTCTAAAAACTTCAGATTGCTTCGTAAAGAATATAGTAACAATCTCTTCTTAGTTGGCAATCTACTATTAAGAGATCTGAAAAATTTTCTCATTAAATGGATAAGAAATTCCATCCCTTAAAAAGTGCTAAGATTAATTTTTAAAATTCCATTACTTAGAATGTTTTGTTTTGGTATGATTGATCTCAGCAAAAGTTATGATAAGAGAAAACAAATCAATTCGCTAATTGGCTTTTGCAGAGATTGCTTTTAAGATAAAACTCGGACTATTTACAAAGCAAAGAAGTTGGTAAAATTTCTTTAACTTTCCATGTTGTGGGAAACTAAAAGGAACGTCCAGATTTTAATCAGATAAACAATAAATTGTTCAGTTGCTCAAAGCAATTAAATTTTTTCTTTGCATGTTTGAAAAATAATTTACAGATTTTGAATCAAATAAATTACAAATTTTTTTTCCCGGTTTCATTAAATTAAACTTCTAAAAGTACTCAAATGGAATTGATTAATTTACGAAGTTTTGACCAATACAAATCTAAATTCTGATATTTTGACGTATTATTAAATAATACTAGATTTATTATTAATAAGTCTTAAATAAATTAAAATGTTATGACTGCTTTTATGATAAGGTTTTCAGAGTTATATAATAATACTTTATTTTTAGGTAACTCCGCTTGTGTGTGCTGATTGTTTACACTAAAAAAATATTTACCCAAAAATGTGCTATCATGTATGGTAGTATTTGCTTCAGATATACATGAACAAAATTTTACATTCTGAATCATCTGTCAAAGTTAAGAAATAAATTGTTTGATCAATGTCTGCAATATGTTATAATGTTAACAACTAGATTTGCAGCTAAGATACCGAAAATTGTTTATGAAATTCAGTCAAAATATTCATACTTATTATTTAACTATGTCATATTTTCCAATTAATATGATTTATAATGAAAGTTTCTGATTTTTGCAAAAACTCCCATGCTTTTCATCGAAATAAATATTTTTTATTTTTTGTTTAAACTGCATAGTCTATTAAAATCTCTAAAAAATTAGGTTAGAAACTGTTGAAAAAAAAAAAACTAAAATTTTTATTTCAATTATATTTAAGATTTCAAGAATCTGAAAAAGAAAATTTTTGAAAAAGCTTTTTATTCTTTTCTAAATATTTATGTAAAATAAAGAATATGCAATATTACTATTTTGATATGTATAAACTAAAATTGATTATATATTTAGCTACAAGAATTTTTCAAGAATATGCACATTTATTGAATAATTGTATTATTTGATGCCACGGTATCAGAATTCAACTCTGAGTTGTTTGTGTGTCAAATATTTGTTTAAATTATTAATTAAACTTTTTTTGTTACATTTTTTTAAAATTATTAATTAAACTTTTTTTCTATATTATGTAAGAGAAATAGAATTTTATTTATATAAATTTATGTCTACATTTATTTTTAATGTTATTAAGAGAAAGCAAATATTTTTATAGATCAGTAATTATAGCATTGATAAATCAATGTTTAAATGGACAATGGTATAATCTTTGAAAAATTACTTTATCAATGCTAGTAATGAAGGGTTGTTAATAATGAAGACTCAATTTATTCAAGGAAATAGATTATATCTTTTTGTATAATTAAAATTTCATGATTGACAATAATATTCCAGTAGTGTACTTCATTAATTTTATACAGGTGTCCTCTAGGAAATTATTTAAAATAATCATTGTCGGAGCAAAAATATTCTTCACTTTAGAAAAATTACTATTGCAATAAAATACTATTTTAGAAATCAAATATAAAATATTTAAATAAAACGTTTTTATTTGACAAGATTTGGAAATAATCTTATTTTTAACTTGGTAAATCGGCAATAACAATTAATATTAATTTTCTATTTATTACCACAAATATTAATTATTGGTTTAAAAAAATTCTTAAGAATTTTTATTGTCTATTTATCAACTGTTGAATTTTCCTTTAGTATTTCAATTTTGAAGTTAGTGCAGTTACGTATTAATATTTTTAGCTTTAAAAGAAATTGATTCCAATATATTAACATTTTTCATAACAATGGTTACATCTAATAAATGGCATTATATTTCTTCCAGTCTATTGGCCAACTGAACAAATTAGAGATTTGTTATTAACAAAGCATTATTTTGTTTGATATTACAGTTTGTTGATCATTTGATGTTCTACAAAAGTTATAATTACCTTAATGAGTTTTCAAAAATATTAATATTAATTTAACTATTAAATACTAATATAATGTTATATTAAGAAACTGATAAAAGTATAAACTTTTGAAATAAACATTAAAATTAAATATATTATGTTAATATTTGATGTGGCACAAAGCTCTCTTTTATTTCTACTCAAATTGGCTCTTTTTTTGGATTGATTGTGTAATCTTAACGTAAAGAACAGCTCATTTTATTGTTTAGCAACTTAAATCACTTTACATATCTCAAATTGAACGCAATATTTCACTTGCTTATTTCTCTCAGAAGAAATGCAATGAGATTGAAATCTAATTAGCATTTAACACTTTACGTTAAGTTTTACAGTTAAAGTAACTTCTTTAATTATTCAAGACAGCATTGTAAGCCAAAATTATATTGTAAATAAATTTAAATCCAACAATGTAATATAAAAATATAATTTTCAATATAGCAACAAAAAGTAAAATATTTTAATTCCAACTAGTTTTAAAGATAGAAAGCCTTCATTGTGCTGATCTTCTGCTGCTTTTGATTTAGAAAAATAAATTATACAATTATTTTAGCCAAAACTTTATAAAATTTCTTTTAAAATTTAAAAAATTGAAGAAAAATTATTGTATATATATATTTTTAAACAAACCAAAAATACTGTAAATCAACAGTCAAGATTCATAATATTTACCGCAGTTTTTTTCCGTCCTAAAAAATGTGAATGTCATTTATTTAAAGTTTTTCATTAATTAAAACCATCAGGATTTCTAGGGATTTAAACTAAAAGATTTTAACATAAATATCACTTGATTCCATATTTAATCTCATATTACATTTTTTATACCAGTTATCTTATTTTAAAATATTTTTATTTTTAACATATTTAATAAATCTTTTATTTTAAATTATTTAAAAGTTAAATTTATCAAGTCATTGAAAAATAAAAGCTTATTTTTAACATCAATTATTTTGAAGTTATTTTTTCTAGGAAGTATATTACTTTTTCTTTTTAAAAACATGTGATAATTATTTTTAACCTTTACTTTTTAATAAAGATTTTTTTAAAAGAAGAATATAAGAGTAATGCGTGGTATTTTCATATTTTCTAAGAATTATTTCTTTTTATCTAAAAGAAATTCTTTAGAAATACGTATAATTAAAAAAAAATATCAAGAATTATTTTTGTAAACATATTTAAGCATGTAAAATACTTAGCTTAATTAGAACTTTTATTGTTTGAAAAGTGCTTTCATAATAAAAGGTTAATAAAAAAGCAATAAAAAATTGTGTGAAATAAAAATTATAAACCTTAGAAAAAGCAAAAAGAACATTAAAAATTTTGATTTCATATTAATAATTTTGAAAATTAATAAAATTTGATTTTTAGTTCCAGAACTATATGCGCACCATAATGAAAATTGACATTTATAGAAAACCAGTGATTATTAAGATAATTTAAATCCCATGTGATAAACAAAATATAAAACTTTTTTTATCTTTTGTTTTAAAAAGTATGTTTCTTCTGGAACAAATATCAAAATTTCTATGATTTCTATCCAAATCTATTAATTAACAAAATAATGTCATTATCTTAAAAAATGAAAATGTGTAAAAATTGAAAAAAAAATTGTAATTAAAAAACATTACCAAAACTTGTAAGGATTTTTCACACACACAAATGTAATGATTAATGGTTTAAACAGGAAACTTATTTATATAGTTACCTAGAACTCTGAGATGTTTAACTTTCAATTCACACATTTAAATAATATTTCGTTTTCAGATAAAAAACTAGGTAGGCACTGTATATTTCAGTGTTTAATCTTCCTTTTTGCTTGTTAAGAATTGTATCCATGTATAATTAATTTAATAAGAAAATGAAAAATTTTAAGTAGAAAGCGCTGGAATTTTCTATACAATATTAATCATCTTTTTATTTAGAGTAAATATTTCTAGTCTTTAACGAGTAATACATCTTAGCTTAAGGAACTATATAATAATTTAGAATTTCACCGATTAAGTGACTTCTAAGATATATAGCAGAGGTGGGGAACTTTTTTACCATTAGAGGCCACATTTAAATTAGGCAGCAATAAGAGAGGCCGCATAAGCTGATTGACCTAAGAAAGTGACTTTTGTGAAATTATTAGAGTTTTTCTATAGATTTAACAATTTATTGCATTATATAGAAAAAATAAAATATAATACTACAAAATTTTAAATATAATATACATATAAAATAATATAAAAATATTATAAAAAAGTACAATAAAAAAATATTTTTTTATTCACTAAGTTAGTGACTTATTTGGCTTTGTTTTTTGTTTGACAGTAATTGTTTATTTGGATCAAGCTTCGTAACACACAGCTTTAATTGATCCTCTAAATGTGCATCTGTAATTTGCGTTCTTAAATTAGTTTTTATTTTTGACATGAGAGAAAATGCTGTCTCGCAACAGTAGGTACTTCCGAAACAGGAAAGTAAACGGCGAGCATGTTCTCAAAGGCATGGATATTCAACAGCATTTTTCCAGATTTCTATGGGATCCTTTTTAGCGTTAAAAAGGGATTTGATGATACTATCTTTACCTAAATCAATTAACTCCATTTGTAGTTCTGCAGGAGCCTCGGATATATCTATTAAATGTGGTTCAAATGTCAGTTTCATAGCAGATGTGTGCTCGTCAAAATCAGAAAATCTATTAGTATACTCTTCTATTAAACAATCTAAGACACCTACATATTCATCGAATATTTTATTTTCACAGTTCTGAACATTTAACATTTTAGCTAGCTCCGGGAAGTGTTGTGCAGATATTTCCGATCGACAAAGCAATGTTTTGAAAAATGATAATTTTTTTCTAAACGCTTGGATCTTTTGCCACATTTCATAAATATACCTCGTCTCATCTTGTAGGCGAATATTTAAATTGTTTTGTTTTGTCATCATATCAGACAAAAATGCAAGGTTTCTGAGAAATACTTCATCTGATAGATCACATTGTTTTCCTTGTTCTTGATAAAAGTTTAAAATTTGTCGTCGAAAAGACAAAACTTTTATCAAAACCTGACCTGTTGATAGCCAGCGAAACTTGCAGTAGTATGGTAGGTCAACACTATACGTTTCCTCATCTAAAGAGAACATCTGCCGAAATTCACGATGACGCATTGCATTTACGCGAATATAGTTGACAATGACAATGGTTCTATCCAGAGTGTCTTGCAAAATGGTAGATTTTGCGCAAAGATTTTGCTGATGTAAAATGCAGTGAAATGATATCAATTTTTTCAAGTTTAAGTTTCCCTTTTTTAACAAAGCAACGAATCCTTCTTCTTTGCCTCTCATGGGAGGTGCGCCATCGGTGCAGACACTGACTAAATTGCTGACATTCAATTGTAATTTATTACATACTTCTTTGAAGTTTTCGAAAATATCGGCTCCGCGAGTTCTTCCAGTTAGTGTACCAAACGCAAGTAGTTCTTCGTAACATTGAAAATCTTTAGTTATAGCACGAATAAAATATAAAACTTGTGCCGAATAAGTGCTTTCATCTAAAGCAATTGAAAAATAAACATCTTCATTTTGTATAATTGTATGAAGTTACTCTGTTACATTTTGCGCTAATTCGTGCTGTCGATCTGTTACAGTTCTCCTTGAAAGAGGTAATTGTTTGTATTTGTCGACATTTCTTGGATCTAACATACTCACTGCTTCAACAATACATTCTTTAATTATTTCAATGTCACTAAATGGTTTGCCCCTTTTTCCAAGTATTTGTGCTATTTTATAGCGTAACAGTAACTGCAGCGGAATTTTGATTTACAAAGACACTAATAGATGCCTACTGATGATGCTTCTCATTTTTCAACTTTTGAAGTGCAGCTTTTCGTGATTCACCTTCTATAGAGAAATATTTATGTTCTTTATGAGTCAAATAGAGTTTATTTGCATTCAGTTTTTTTAAAGAATTTAAAACTGTATTCCACAACAAACACATCATTTTATCTTTCTCAGCAGTAAAGAAAAAATCTAACTCCCATTCTACATTAAATGTTTTGTTTTCATCACCTAATTTTCTTCTCTTACTATTTGACATGATGGATAAAAAAAGAATATCAAATAATATCTTTAACAAAGTGTATACTTTCTAGAAATACAATAAAACCGTGTAACTGTTATAAGCACGCACTGTTAACTACAGTTTGCTAAAGATCGCAGCAGGGAAGCGTTGAGAGATGCGAGTAACAGAAGCCAAAGCAAGGTGTGACACTCAAATTGGAGGTCTGAAACCGAGTTTTGTTTACTTCTTAGACAAGGTAGTTGCCGCTGCTAGCGCTAATTTAAATCGTTTCAGACTAGTATTCTGACGTTATGTTACAATATGATTGTATTTGGTGGGATTTTTTGCTCAACTGTCATGGAGTTGATGTACAATAGTTGTTTGAAACGAACTCTACCATTTTGTACTAAATGGCAAAGGGCCGCACAAGAACCTCGCGGAGGCCGTAGGTTCCCCACCTATGGTAATTTTGTATTTATTGAAGGCATAATGAACCAGGCTCTTTATTTAAATATTTTAAAAAATAATTTAAAATTACCCCGCTTCAACTCTTTGGTTTACCTACAAATGTGTGTTATTTTTTATTTTTAATCGCGAAGTTGCGTGTTTTTCTCAAAATTTGAGCTCACATGAATATTTTGCGGGTAAATGATTATTACTTTATTATGCGTGTAAAGGAATACTTGCGAGTAAATTTGTATCATTATTTTTTATTTTAGTCTTGTTGTTGTTCTTAAAATTTCACATGAATATCTTGCGTGTAAATGAATAATATGAAGCAGGCAGGTAGAGGATCACTGAGTATATATGGTGAAAAAAGCTTTCCGCGCCCGCTTATATTTTTAAAGATTTTATATGGTCCGTTATCTATTTTTGTCCAATTGTGGTGATACAAAGGAAGAATAAAGGTAAAAATTTCATTCTAATTATTCTTTATGCAGGCATACATTTCCTAAAATTTGTATTTTGAGTACCTGAATTTTGAATAATAATCGAAACTATAGAATTATTCTATTTTTCTAATTATTTCAGATTTGTTTTCTTAATTTAATAGTAATAACAGAAACTGTTAAATTTGAGGAATTGCTCGAAACAGTAGTTTTATATAAACTATAATCTATGCTTAAATTAAAATCCAAATATTAATGTAAATGTTCGACGTATTGTAAAAGAATGTTAAACGAAACTTCAAATTTTGTATTTTTATGTGCTAATTAAAAACAAAATTTTTTAAAAACAAAATTTTATTAAATATATAAAAATGTTCCTTTATTAATTTTGAAATTATTCATTTATTTTTAAGTAGATGTTATTAAAAATAATTTTAATTGTTTATTATTTTCGCTGCTTATTTCCTTCAAATTTAATTCTGAAATACTTTTAAATAGAAACTTTTTATCTAACTGTTTTTGCTTTGAGGAATAAATTCCACAATTTTGTTTGATCTTAATTAAGTTAAGCTACATGACTATGTTTATATTTTAAAAATAGATATCAGAAATAATTCCAATGGAAAACTCACACTTGAATTTCTTCGTCATTTAAAAATCTTATGTAGAATGCAAAGCGGCTTTACAGAATATCATTAATATGCGGGAACCATCAAGAAATAAATTTCATTCATTGTGTTTTATTTCCGACCAGGATTTGCATGTGTGAGATTCCATTTTGAAACACATAAAGAATAAAAGTGAAAAACAGACCCAGGTAGTTTTAAATATATTCAATAAACTAATAATTTGAAAAAAGAAAATAAAAAAATTTAAAGTTTGCGGTTAGTGTAATAAATTTCTAACAAATTCGAGCTTACATTCAACAAATAAATTTTCCTTCCTCTGAATCAAAACTAATTAAATATATTATTGAAACTTATACTGAGTTCTAAACATTTTCCCGAATCATATAAGCATATCAGAAAATCTGGCTCTAAGAATAATTTAAAAAATTATATAAAACTGGAAAATATGATAAAGTGATGATTTTCTTAGATTATAATAAAACTTTAATTTTACAGACTGATGAAATATTTTAACTTGTTCCATTTTAAGTGAACATAATTTGGTTCTCTGCTTTTTCAATATTCTTAAATATTATCCAATGTAATTTGCACGAGATTAATTAAAGAAGATTGGAAATATCGACACCCGATTGTCGATTCTCAGTGTCACAGTTAGTTATTTGTTCTTTCTCACAATTGAATCCATGGTTATATTCATATATTTTAGCATCCTTTGGCAGGTATATGTATATTAATTGTTACGAGATAACTACTTGATGATATTAGTCAGTTATCCAGAACAAATATTTCAGATATTTGTCACCCATTATGAGAAGTTATCATCTCGTCACCTTTAATGATTGTTAAATTCTCCATCTTGAATAATAATAATCTTCATTCCATCATATTAGATATAGTTTGTCTCCAGTAATTAGTAATATAAAGTCGCCACCAGTGATGATTGAATTGTATAAAGTCGTCACCTATGATTAGTAGTAAGAAGTCATCCCCAGTGATTGATAGTTAAAAGTCATCCAGAGATTAATGGAAAGAAGTCGGCACCAGTAATTTCAAATAGAAAATGCCGCCACTTGTGATTTATAGTAAAACTTCGTCATCAGTGATAAATGGCAGAATAACTTTGCCATATTCGAAACTATCTCCCTGTTAACATAATTTTTTTCTTTCCTTGTAAATGTTTTTCATACTTCTTTGTATAAAGAACAATTCTCTAGGTCTTTGGATGATTATTATGAACGAGTGATAGTTCTTAAAGAAATAAGTAATTTCCACTCACAGCATTTAAGAATCAGATATAATTTGCAAATGAAATTATTACTTTCTGATTAATCAAGTATTTTTTTAATCAAAAATTCTTTCAAAAAATGACAGGTTAAATCCTAGTAATATTTAAATGGTTTTTTTTCGTTGACCATCTTATTTATCTGCAGAATGTTCAAATATCCTTATTGAATGAAACATCTGTCGCTATGATTCACAAATTTCTGTTAGAATAAAATATAATGTTGATGAAATAAATTAAAGTCTTGAGTTTTAGTCTGGAAATGTAATTGAAGCGAATAAACGTCAATGAATTGCATTTGTTTATGGATAGCACTGCTTTCAACTTTATTTGCAAATGATCCTTCATTTGAAATTGAATTTCTGTTACATCAGAGCTTTGACACACAAGAAAGTTTTTCATTGTGAGATAATGGATTAATAATGTTTTAAACAATTTATACATATGAGTAAGCTATTCAAAATCTAAAATATATTGTTTATCCAGTCACTCCTTCAGAAGGATTTCTCAAGAACAATAAAAGGTAATATTTTTGAAAAAAATAATGAATTTAAAAAAATAAATTATCACTTATTTCAGTTTAACTAAATTATTTTACGAACCATGCTGTTAAAGAAATCGAGCATAAAACACAACTTAATTTCAACAACGAAACATTGGAAATGGGTAATGAATTCATAATATTTATAATATGAATTCTTAATATGTTTGTTCTCATCTACAGTAATTTCATATTCTAGTCACTTTATTTTGAGACAAATATTTATCACAATTATTTGTCTCAAAATGTATAACAAGATACTTAAATTTCTTTCTGTCATGCATCTCAAAATATATCAAAACAGAATAATTTAAAATTTGTTGACAAATTATTGGAATAATTTACAAAAGAATAAATTACTTTTAACTAACGTAATTTAGCTGTAAATATATTTATTTATTGGACAGTGCAAAGATACCTTTTTTGTGCTCTAAAAAATTGAATATTTTCTGTCATAAAGTCATAAAAATTTATTATCAAATTTTTGAACTACTGATAAAATATTGTAATATTGAAACTTACTGTTTCTGTCAAAAACGTCAGTAAGTCTAATATATTTAATGAAACTTTCCTAACGCTAAAAAATTCCTACGACTGTAAATTTTTTTTAAATGCATGAATCACTAATGCAAATCTCAAAGTCCACTCGCAAGTAAAATTAACAAGTTTTTTTACATATTTATCAAAATTTTTATTTTGTGCAGTGAAATAAATCCATAGATTAATTTAAAAGAGGATTTTAAATTAAATAAACCTTGTTATATATATATAATATGGATGTTTTTGTTTAAATTTTACTTTGCAATTTTTTAAATGTTGTGTAAATTTGACCACGTTCATAACTAAATTTATGGGTTTTTTTTGTCATGAAATATAAATTTAATATTAATGTAAATGTCAGCATTATCTTAAGATTTAAATTTTATAATATTTACATTCAACGTGTGAATGTGTTAAAATATTTACTAGATTTTTTTTCACTTTAAATATAAAGCCTCTGACAAAATTTCTGCAACAATCATACCCAAAATATTCATAATGGTACGTGAGTTTGAGATTAAAGCAGATCCAGAAGGATTTTCCGAACTTTCAATTTGGGGTATTTACTAAATATATGGGGTTTTTCTACAGAAATATCATTTTTTTTTAATATACATATACCTGCAGAATATTAAAGGCTGAATTTTACAATATTTGCACCAAACATGTGAACATTTTAAATACAATTAATTTTAAAACAAATTAAATTTTATTTTTATATAACTATAAATACTTGTAATTCCTTCATGGATCCATTTGATTTTAAATGTCCCTAACGAATTTCTTTAAAATAAACGTGCCAAACATGTTCTCAGCGTTACGTGTTTGCTAGATTGAAGCCTTTCGTTTAGGAAATATTATTAAATGATATGAAAAATTTCAAAAATAACCAGTTCCGATGGCTGGAAATTTTATAAATACATCAAGTCGCATGCAAATCTAGAGGATCATTGACAAATAAGGTCTGACAAAATTAAATGCGTTTTCCTCCAAACTTTAAATTTTTGTAATGAATTAAACCCATAGGGAATATATTAAAAATTGCATGTTATACTAAATGAACCTAAAAACTAAGTGTATTTTATAAATTTTTTGTTCTGTTGTCAAATTATTATATTTTTAAGGAAGGCAGATGTGGTCACATGTGGTACGAAATATGTAGGTTTTTTAACCAAAAACTTAATTTTTATAATAATATAAACACCAGAATACCTTAAGTATAGCATTTTACAATATTAAAACCTAGAAATTTTAATATTGCAAAATTATTTTTACACTTGCAAGACACAAGAGTTTTCATTTACTGCAAAAATAAGTATTCCCTATGGCTGAAATTATTCTGAATGTTTCCAATCCTATCCAAATGTGAAATCTCTTTGCCAAATAATGACTAACAAAATTTAATACGTTTTTCTACAAACATTTTTATTTTTGTAATAAAATGAACATACAGAATATGTTAAGAATTACTTGTTGTACTAAATGAACCTAATAATTTGAATATATTTTAAAAATTTTATGTTTTAGCGTCAAATTCTTATATTTTTATCAATGGCAGATGCGGTGTCATTTGGTACTAAATATGAAGGATATTTTCATAATAATATAAACACCTGGAGTATCATAAGTATGACATTTTACAATATTAAAACTTAGAAATTATAATATATTTTCGATAAATTTACATATATTGCTAAACATAAGAATTTCTGTTTGAGGTAATGCGGTATGAACGCAACGCCCTAAATCTAGAACATACATGATCAGGCAGCCTTTCGTTTCAGAAATATTAATAAACTACAAGCGTGACAGTTAGTTTTTA
>JAPDSC010075500.1:482291-528435 GCA_026290005.1 Latrodectus geometricus | reverse complement strand
AGCAATTGAAAAATAAACATCTTCATTTTGTATAATTGTATGAAGTTGCTCTGTTACATTTTGCGCTAATTCGTGCTGTCGATCTATTACAGTTCTAATTGAAAGAGGTAATTGTTTGTATTTGTCGACATTTCTTGGCTCTAACATACTCACTGCTTCAACAATACATTCTTTAATTATTTCAATGTCACTAAATGGTTTGCCCCTTTTTCCAAGTATATGTGCTATTTTATAGGTAACAGCAACTGCAGCGGAATTTTGATTTACAAAGGCACTAAAAGATGTCTGCTGATGATGCTTCTCATTTTTCAACTTTTGAAGTGCAGCTTTTCGTGATTCACCTTCTAAAGCGAAATATTTATGTTCTTTATGAGTCAAATAGTGTTTATTTGCATTCGCTTTTTTTTAAAGTATTTAAAACTGTATTGCACAACAAACACATCATTTTATCTTTCTCAGCAGTAAAGAAAAAAATCTAACTCCCATTCTACATTAAATGTTCTGTTGTCATCACCTAATTTTCTTCTCTTACTATTTGACATAATGGATAAAAAAACAAATACCAAATAATATCTTTAACAAAGTGTATACTTTCTAGAAATACAATAAAACCGTGTAACTGTTATAAGCACGCACTGTTAACTACAGTTTGCTGAAGATCGCAACAGGGAAGCATTAAGAGATGCGAGTCATAGTAGCCAAAGCATGGTGTGACACTCAAATTGGAGATTTGAAACCAAAATTGGAGACAAATTTTGTAAATAGTATTTTGTAATTTTAATTTATTTTCAAATAAATATTACAAAGATTTGTAAATTACAGATATGTAAATTACATAAACATTGTGGAATTTTCAGTAAAGTGAAAAATTATTTATTTAGATATAAAACCAACATTTTGGCAATACTCTGAAAAAAGCATAATGGATTTCTGAAATTCTAAAATCTCCGAATAAATAATTTTTCACTTACCTGAAAATTCTACAATTTTTTTAATTCCCATTATTCCTTTTAAATAATAATAATAATAAAAAAAAAAACACATAAGCCGGCTTTTTTTCGTTTAGTTCATTCTTATTGCAAATTGGGGGTGCTAAAAACTGTTTAAAAAATTAACATTGAGTGTCCAAGTCTGAAACGGATGGTCTGTGGGCCAGAGCCTCGCTCATGCGTGTTAGAGTCCGTTTCAGACTAGTATTCTGACATCATGTTACAATATGATTGTATTTGGCGGGATTTTTTGCGCAACTGTCATGGCGTTGATAAACAATAGTTGTTTGAAACGAACTCTACCATTTTGTAATTGGTGACAAAGGGCCGCACAAGAACCTCGCGGAGGCCGCAGGTTCTCCACCTATGATATATAGCTTACTTAAATTATATTAATCCAGCCCAGTTTATGATATCATAATTAACTTATAATTTTTCATACTATTCAAACTAATTTGCAGTAAGTAGAGTATTACAAGTAGTAGAGGATTTTATAATATTATTGTCATTAAGAAAGCAGTTTATTGAGAAATTCGATATGAGTTAAATTCACACATTCATATTTTATTGGAAACGATATTTCTTTAATTTATACGCATCACGTATATATTGTTAAAGACGCTGGTTTTCTCTAAACACAAAAATTTGTATTTGATTTGGAAATATATTCTGTACAAAACTTCATTAATTACAATTCCTTTTTTATAAAATTTTGTTTTTGGGCTTAATTTTTTATTATGTTATTTTAATACGTAGTTAAAGTAAGATTATGTATATAAAATATCTCATTTTTTATACATAAAAGTATAAAAGATTTATTAAACGTTTCTTATTAAATAAAATTATTCGTAACCTCATAAGAAAACAGTTATCATGTCAAATAATGTTTCTGAACATTAAAACAACTAGAAAATGTTTTCACTTTGAACTTCAAAATAATCTCATTCGGTGATTTCATAAAAAAAGAAAAAATAGTAGATTGTTTTTATTTTGAATATAACAGAATATTTGTTCAATTAATCATATATTTCTATCGATATGTAATTGATGTTGGCAACTAAGGAAAACTCAAAACGCATAAATAATAATAAATTGTGCTGGATTCCCATTTAAATTAAATAAGATATATCTCGTTAATTTACCTTGCTTTTGGGGGCCAATCAAGTAATTAGGTCTGTAAATAAACGCATAACATTAACATAACTAGTTTGTAGAAAAAACAAAAATTATCTTAAATATATATATATAAAAAAAAAAGACTAGTCTGATACTTCAGAAATTTTACAAAAAAAAAAATGGAACCATGTTTTTCATTTGCACAAAATAATGATGTAAAGCAATAAATCTTGTGGGGAAAAAATTGTTTTTATGTCATGGTGTTGATGTGTTTTCACACGGACTTAATTATAATATTGCTCTAGCTGTAAATATTATTTGAACTATATGGAATGATATGAAACAAATGATATTTGTGTTGTAGCGAAAGAAGGCAAGGATCTTACCCTATAAACCATCACCTTCCATTAATACTTTGACTACAATAATTTCAAGATCACATGGTACATAGATGGTTTGCTATAGTAAGCAAAATAAAATTGTCTTATATTATTTTATTGAATGTATGTTCGTTTTGACACCCTTAACATTGTAACCTGGTGAAAGACGTTCCCACCACATGCATCTTGCTACGAATCTGATTCTCCACTCAGAAATTAATAAATCTCTAATGCTTAATGGAGCTAAAAGAATTATGGCACAGTTTATTTTCATAACAACTAGAGCTTCGCTAATGGAAGAGAACTAAAAAAAAACTTGGAATGGAATTATATATATATATATATATATATATATATATATATATATATATATATATATATATAAAGCGCCTGCATTTATTTCAGCAAAAATTGGAGAGAATTGACCAAAGTGAGGGAGGAGGAAATAATTAAACAACATAGTATTGGTTGAAGTTACCGAAATTTACCATTAAAGCATTAATGGGTTGATTATACTCTGTTCAAAACAATTAAAGGATATTGTAAGTTTTATGTAAAATAAATACATTAAAGTGATTTTTTTGCCGAAAATGGAAGAAAAGAATCACAAATGCAAATTTTTCTGATTTTCAAACTGTGGAGTATGCTAATTTTGAGTTAGACGTCAAAATCACCGCTTCAGCGGCAGTGAATGAAATTTGACTTTCATTTGAATAAAAGACAATGAAGATAAGGATGATAGGCATTCAGTGACTACTTTGGTTTTGATGAGTACGATGTCACAGTGAAGTCATTTAACCGATTCAGAAGCTTGGAGAGTTGTTGATAGGTTAGAAGGGAGCCAAACTCAAGCAGAAGTAGCGCAAGCTATTGGAGTGTAATAAAGTGTGATTTTCAGGATCTGGAACCGTTTTTTGAGACTGGAAGTGCAGGCCGAAGATCAGGGAAAGGTCTTAGACGGGCAACAACGCCCAATGAAGATCGTTTTTTAGTGTTAACGGCTCGGAGACACTGAAATACGAACGCTATTCTTCTCCAACAACACCTTCGCTTGGCTACTGACACTATGGTTTCAACTCAGACAGTCCGAAACTGGCTCCATGGTGTAGGCATCGTCCCGACCGCAGGGAGTTTGTAACAAAGCATGTGAACTGGTGGAAAAATGAATGAATCTTCTTTTTTCTGACGAGTCCCGTTTTTCTGTTCATCCTGATAATAGGAGTAATTTTATCTGGAGGGACCGTGGCAGTAGGAATAATCCTGCGTTGGTCAGATTTGGCGGTGAGGAAGTGTTGGTGTATGGTAGCATCTCCATTGACGGGTGCACAGACCTCTATATCATACGAGATGGACTTTTGACTGGTCACCGATATAGGGATGAGATCCTCAGACCTATTGTTGTCCCTTACGCTGCGGCAATCGGAGATGACTTCATTTTAATGGACGATAGCTGCAGGCCACATGCTAACCTGGTGGATGATTTCCTTTTCGAGGAAGGAATCATACGAATAGAATGGCCAGCGTGTTCTCCTGACATGAATATAATAGAGCACGTTTGGGACGCTCTAGGAAGACGAGTTGCTGGCCACCAACCACCAAGAACTTTCCAAGAACTGGAAATAGCTCTTCTGAAAGAGTGGGACAGAATACCTCAACTCGTGATTAATAGCCTCATTGACTTCATGCCTCAAAGGTGTTCAACATTGGTGGTCGTCCGTGAAAAGCATACTACTGAAAATGACTTCCTTTGAAGACAACACCTTTTCTTATTCTTTTTTTTTTCTCATATGCACAAATTGTGTTTTTCTCCTTTTGTACACAAATGCGCAATAAAATGCATTTTTTTCCTGCCAAACTTTTGTAATTTATTCTGATATAACCTACTACGTCTGTCAACCACGTATCAATCAGCTAAAAAGTTTCCCAGCCACAAGATACACCTAAACCCGCTATATCCTTTAATTGTTTTGAGCAGTGTAATACGCCAGTTGCTTTTTTTTTTAAGTCAATCAGAATTCTGTATTTGTAAGCAGATTTGAATTTTAGATGCATGAAAATTCTACTATTTCTTTGAATGGCACGCAGAATTCGCAACTTTTAAAAAATTATACAAACAAACATGAGCTTATAATTCTAATTTAATTTTGTTTAACCAAAAAAGGCGAGAAAAATATTTTTTAAATTCTTATTTTGAAATCGAATTCTATATATCTACCGAAACTAAAATGAAATTTGTCAAAAAATATTTTATTTTGTTCACACTATTCAATAAATAATTACTTAATTAATGATGCTTGTAAAATAGAAACAAATAGTGTATTATTTTTTCTCGACCTATATAATTATGTTTTTCTTTAGCATATCAGGCTTTTGGCCATAAGGTAACCGTGTTATGATACAACCTTAATACGGAATATTTAAATATATTTTCTTAAGTACAAATGTTTACGTAAACTACATGATTTTTTCTTATTTTTTGACTAATGAAATATTAATGAAAACAATATAAACACAGCGAACTTAATAATTGGGAAAAATGGCAGATTAATTGTTCGATATTTTTCAAATGTAACAATAATTTATGATAATTACTTAAATGAGGTATGTTATGAAGATTTTGCAAAACATCGTAAATGAATACACATGAAACCGCGTTATTGAATGTAAACAAACTTGATGATTATCATTATCCTTGTTGTCTTCAGCCAGAAATTATAGTTTGTAAGAATTAAGTAAATGATTCATCTTCAAAAGGAACTCTACTTGCACTACAAGATTTTAATGTTTTTTGCTAAAAAGAAATGGATGTAAAAAGTTTTTAATTCATCTTAAAAATGAATACACATTTTTATTTAACAGTGCTGGTATTTAAATGGTGAGTGTTTTAGTGTACTGGTTGATATTTCATGTACTTAATTACCATCTCAGATGTGGACATTTTAGTTGTATGGAATCCATTTAGATCCCGTCTTCGATCAAGTTAAGGTTCCTCTGCAAAAAGTTATCGGAAAAGAATAATTAAATTGCTTCCACTCAAAAATAAATTTCAGATGTTATTCTTTAAAAATTTATGCTGAAACAAATAAATATATTTCCTTTAAAATTTTACTGAAATGTTCCTTATAAATATATTTTTAAGATTGCAAGTGCTTACTAATAACGCAACCAAATGTTTTTCTAAATACGTTTGTGAGAAATTTTTAAACTAATATTTTAATCATGATCGCAAAATTTCTTTTTATTTAAAGTTTTTTGTAAGATACAATGAATAGAATTCTTCATTATATTTTGAATACACTTATGCTTTTTAAAATTATTTTTAACTTATTGCAAAGTTGAAAATAATTTTGACTTACTTTTTTGAAACATTTAGCTTATTTTAATACATTAAATGGTTTGCAATGAAAATTAACAAATGTAAAAACATGACTAAATTCTAAAGTCCTGACACACATAGAGAAAAATTAAGGTTGAGATATGATAATAAGTTTTTACTTTGTAAATCTAAACACAAATTAAATATGCAGTTTTATATGAACACGGTAAAAAACACTTGGTCTTCCAAATGGAAAAAAATATATTTTCACTTTATATATTTTCACCTTTGGCATTTTATAAATTATGGTGAGTGGAACAAATATTCATAGTTTTTTACTTTCTGAAAAAAAAAAAAACATATGTAACGGAATGTACCTATATTATAAAATCTTATTCTGAATTTAATTCGCATGCGTAAAATAAACACATTTGTAAAAAAGTATTAAATTTTAAAATGTTGAAATCATTTCCTCTAAAATATCTGTATATAGCAGCCTACTATTTGAATTAAAGAACTGATGAACTCTAAAACTTTATAGTTCAAATAACAAATTCAAATGTTTATACAATTTTGGATTCATATAGTTATAACTATAGCGAGAAAACTTATAATCCTTATTTTTAATAAATATTATGCAAATTGTTGTATTTAATTGTTTGACAAAATTTGACCACGATTTTAGTTATAAGTTTGAAATTATTTTTTACTGATATTGGAAATAAAGTACAATGGGATATGTGCATATTAAACAATACAAAATATTTTTTACTTGATTAAAATTAAAATGTGCATGATTATCATGAGATTGTCTTAGTGAAAAATATACAATTAGCTATGAAATGTGCAATTACAAAAATATAGAATAAATATAGAACAAAGATATAGAATTAACGGAAGTAGAATTTCACCTATATGGTAAGTTTTCATGAGTACAGAAGTATTTGAAATTGAGATTTGATGATAAAAATGAACTTTTAAGTGAAACTATTGATGTTGTAGCACGAGATAAAATATGGCTATTGGTTTGACATAATAAGTCAGTGCGAGCCTCTGGTTTCTTTAAAGTGTTTTATTCAACAGCAACAACAAGACTAGAGAAAAAGCTAGAAGTACAGTATTATGAAGAAATGGAATCACATGACCTAACACAGCGCCATCTATAGGAAATGAATGTTAATTAGCTTAAGTGGAAGGAAGAAGATGCAACATCCTCCAACCGCAAAAGGATAAAATTTTAATCTAGCTAAAATTTCAAGTTAAAAATTGAACATTAAAAATTCAAATGAAATTAGCTTGTTACAAATACATAAAGCATCTAAACATGTGCTAAGGAAAAAATTATTAATGAAGACCAATACAAAATTGATATTACAATTTAACAGGTTTGGCAGTTCTCAAAGTTTTACCCGATGTTTCCAAACGAAACAATCTTTGAAATGGTCGAACCACCTCACCATTTTCAGTTTTGACCCTTGCAACTCGGGAAACACCATCACGTCCTTTATAGATTTCAAGGATTTTAGCTAAAGGCCAATCAACACGTTTCTTACCATCAGAGCTGATTAATACCATATCTCCCACCTCAAGTGGGGTTTGATGGACGTGTCTGGAATGTTTAAGGAGAGAAATATATTCCTTTTGAAAACGCGTCTTAAGCTTTTGTTTAACGGACTGGAGGTGTTTCGCACGTTTGCGTAGGTTCAGCACATTCTGTTCAAGATCCTCGGTTCTGAATTCAGTCTGATCCTGTAAAAAGAGAGAAGGTGTTAGTGGCACAAGATCTGATGGCTCTTCGGAGAGGTAAGTAAGAGGTCTGTTGAGGATGGCTTCACACTCACACACAACAGTATACAGTTCTTCGTAGCCAAGACTCGCTTTTCCCAAATTCCGTCTCAACAATTCCTTCAACATTCTTACCACTCTTTCCCACCAACCTCCCCACCAAGCGGCAGTAGGTGGATTAAAATGCCAGGAGATCTTTTTCAAATCTGAATGAGACAATTTTACTCCAATCGATATTTTTGAACTCGTTGTTTGCACCGATGAAATTGGTTCCATTATCAGAGTAGATTGTTTTCACTCGCCCTCGACGCGAGATGAATCGTCTCAAAGCAAGAAGAAAACTTTGTGTGGAAATGTCCGAGACAAGCTCGAAATGCACCGCACGGTACACTGCACACTTGAAGATAGCAATCCAAACTTTATCACGATTTCGAAGAACCAAGGGACCTGCTAGGTCTACTCCAGTTGTTTCGAAGACGGCCGACATTCGCACACGTTCTTCAGGAAGAGGAGCAAACATTGTAGTAGCAGGTTTGGACTTAAATCTTTGGCAAATTATGCATTTGGATACAACTGAACGAACAGTTTTCCTAGATCGCAAGATCCAGTATCTCTCACGAAGGATTGTGACTAGAGTTTGTACACCTGCGTGATTGAAGGTTCGATGAGTTTCCTCTATGAGTTTGGAAACAAGCTCATGCTTGTCTGGCAGCAGGATAGGACGCCTGAAAAAGTCATCATCACCTGTGAAGATTAATTTTGTCTCTACTCTAAGAATACCATTGGAGTCCTGGTATATGACAAAGTTAGGAGGAATTAATTTACGGTTTTCTCCGAATGTCTGTCTTTGTATATAAATGAATATTTCAAACTCAGATTGGGCGATCTCTTCATTTGCTAAGTTACCCTTTAAGATGGTTTCACTACGATTATTTATCAAAGATTTAGCATTAGAAATAAAACGTTTTACATAAGCCAGAATTCTAACAATTGTAGAAAATTTTGAAACTCTATTAGTCCAATCAAAGAAATTGGATGCGGAGTTATTTAAGGAGATACTTGACGTAACAGTAGGTTTTAACTCAGTGGTTGCCAGTTCCAATGCATCGGAAAAATCACAGTTTTCAGTTTTTGGCCAAGAGTCTCGATTTTCTAACCATTTGGGACCCTCCCACCAACGAAGACAAAAGAGAGTTTGGGCGTTGCATCCACGAGACGCAATGTCTGCTGCATTCATTTGAGATGGTACATAATACCAATCATCTTTTGAAGAACTCGAATGAATTTCCTTTATTCGATTGTTCACAAAGGTTTTCCATGTTCCGGTATTCTTTATCCAACAAAGAACCACTTTGGAGTCAGTCCAGTAGAAGGTTGGGATACCAGAGATGTTCAAGGAAGTTTTGACTGTCTGGACCAAACGAGTACCAATTAAAGCAGCAAGGAGCTCTAGTTTTGGTGTAGACATTTCAGTTTTGATTTTAGTGATGGGATCCTTTCTTAGAGGAGCGACACGTGATTTTGCCTGAACTAATCTAATTATAACTTCATATTTGCATTCGATACGCAAAAACACGCACGCTGCAAATGCCCTCCCACTAGCATCGCTAAACATGTGAATGGTAGTAGTTGACTCAGCAATTAATCCCCCGAAATAACGCGGAATTTGAATAAATTTCAAAAAACCCAAGTTAGAAAGCCAAATTTTAAATTCCTCTACAATTTCAGAGGGAAGTTTATGATCCCATCCCAGCTTATCGTTTTTCCACGCTTTTTGCATTAGAAGCTTTGGAATGAGTGTTACGGGTGCAGTAAAACCGATTGGATTGAAAATTTTTTGCGAAATCGACAAAAGTTGCCTTTTTGTACATTTATCATTAATTTCAGTTGTGATGCAGTTAACATCACACGCAATTGTATCTGAATCGGGATACCATATAAGACCAAGTACAGGAGAATATCTACAGTCATTTAAATCCCGATTTTGACTTTGAGAAGAAAAAACCCATCCCGTAAGCTCAAAACCAGCTTGGGACATTACTTGACAAGCCGTCATTGAAAATTGTTCTGACTCGAGATTGTTTTCGACGCTTGTCACTACGTTGTCAACGTAAAATGCATCTTTCAATTTTAGAGCGATATCATTCCCATTTTCTTTCATTTTGTCTAGGTGGTGATAAATTGTTGCCATAAGCAAAAATGGACTTGATGAAAGGCCAAATACCACTCTACAATGTCTGTAGATTTTAATTTTGCGTTTTTCAAAGTCTTCCCACCAAAGAAAGCGAAGAAAATTTCTGTCGGAAGGAGATAAGCAAAGCATTTCTTCAAATAAGCGTATGTCAGAAATCACGCCAATTTTATTCTTGCGAAATCTATTTAAAATATTGGGAATCATTTCAATATAATTCGGACCTGTAGCTAAACTTTGATTCAAGGAAACGGCATTTTCATCTTTGGACGAAGCATCGAACACGGGCCGTATTTTAGTTGTTAAACTAGATTCCTTAAAAACAGCTCTGTGAGGGAGGTACCTGCATGTCATTTCATTTTCTTTTTCGTTAACTGACACTAGTTCTATGATCCCCTTTTGTTCCCATTCCTTAAAAATGTTGTCATAAGACTCAAATTTTCCATTCGCGATAAGTTTAGAAGTCATGGAGCCTAAACGTCTCTCCGAATGATCTCTCAAATCACTTAAGTTAGGATGACCTTCAATCCATGGAAGATTTACTTCGTACCTACCATCACGAAATTTAACAGTTTTTTCGAAAAAAGACAAAGTTTCACTATCGATTTCTGTTTTTGTTTTATTTTCTACGGGATCTCTAATACCAAGAATATCCAATGACCAAAGGTCGCAAATTTTGCTAGCACTATGCAGCGAAATTATGGGCATAGCATGAGTAGAACTAGTTTTAGAGGATTCTGATTTCCCCATTACTACCCATCCTAAGTACGTTTGGACAGCGGTTAAACCATTGGGCTGTTGACTGATACAACCAGTCAAAAGTTTTCCTAAATAATCAGCACCAATAAGGACCGATATATCAGAATTATCATTTTCACTATCGGATAAATAAATACCAAGTTTAGTGAAGCATTTAGTATCAATTTTACTTATTTTAGGAACGGTACCACAAATAGTTTCTTCGTCCAACAATACTACTTCACACGAAAAGTTTCCACGTATTTCCTGAAGCTCACACTTTAAAGCTGAATGCTTAATTTTTTCCGTTTCAATACCGCCAAATAAACTATGCGTTAGAAACTCAGAATGGTCATGTTTTAAGTTTAAATACTCTGCAACATCACGAGCTATATAAGAAAGCTGCGACGCCGAATCGAATAAACAACGAACAATTTTTGACCTGGAAGGGCCTGACACTCTTATTTGAAGTGTTTGTAATAAAACATCCGCTGAATGAGACGAGCTATGACTCACGACACTATTTGTCTCAATTTTGTTAATACATGCAACAGATTCTTCCCCTTTGCTTAAATTGGGGCATAATATCGGATAATGTTTTTTAGTACAGACTATGCATCGAAGGCTCATTGTACATTTATCAGCGCGGCAATTAATTCTTAAACAAGATAAACATCTCTTTGCCCTAAGTACCTTGTCCCTTCTTTCCTTTAATGTAAACTTTTGAGCGGTGAAGCAGTCACTACTTCTATGCGTGGGCTTATCGCAGAATATCCAATATAACTCAGCCCTGTTACGTCTATCATAGCCTCTTCGGGCATCTGTTTTAGTTTGAGTTGTTAATGCAGCTGCAGTCGGGACAAGAGGCGCCGAATTTATTTTACGATCGGATTCGGTTTTATTTATTTTATCTACTTTGGTTTTATCCATTGAGCAAAAACCCTTAGCTATTCGAATCCGTTCACTGCCTATTACTTCATTCCGAAGAAACTGCATGAGTAGTTCAAGGTCATTATTCATATTTCCTGATCGGGAAGTTGAATTCCTCTCTCTCTCCCATGCAATCAAAATATTTTCAGGAATAGAAGCTTCAACTAGTGGGTAAAGCATGCATGCGTATTTCTCTTTAGTTACACCCAAATTTTCTAAACAGCGCAAATGCGCATCTAATTGATCTACTAAGTTAATGAAAGGCATATTCTGCGATTGATTTAAAATAAGTTTTAACAGTTCGCGTACATACAATTCAATTAACATTTTATCATCAGCAAAACGCGCTTTTAAATGTTTAATTACAGATTTATATTCATTTTTAGAAACTTGATACGATTGAACAAAATCGAAAGCCTTACCCTCGGTTGTCTGCATCAGATAGGCAAATTTAATGTCGTCCTCCAATTTAGGATCATCATCAATTTTTTGGAACATGGTCCAAAAAGAAAACCAATTCTTGGGATTACCGTCAAAAGTTAAAAGTTCCAGTTTAGGCAAATTAATGGAGATTCGATCGGTGGAATCCTTCGGTTTATTTCGATTTGCAGAGCTTTGTAGGAACTCCTCAAAGCGAAGTTTCGCAGAAGTAAAATCGTCACGGTAGTTTTCACACCTTTCAAATTCAACCTCTATGATCTCGGCAGAAGAGGAAGCCTTACCTTTGGCTGTTTCTTCGGTAGTTGAAGAAATATATTGTATGACACTCTCATCATTTTCAAACAGCCTCCCAGATTTTTCTTCCAGTATAGAAAATGCGAGGGATGCCTCTTTAACATTGTTGGCTGCGATACATGTATCCATATCTTTAATGGTTTTTGTTACAGCAGTCCGCAAAACTTTGCGTTGAATCAAACAGCTGTCATCCATAATTCCTTTTCGGATATTCCAATTTGAGCGTAAAATATTTGAGCGGAAATTCCAATTTGAGCGGGTAAATATTGCTCGAAATTCAGTTGCAGTGCCAAATACTGCGCGAATTTAACGTTGGGCGCCAGATGTTGTAGCACGAGATAAAATATGGCTATTGGTTTGACATAATAAGTCAGTGCGAGCCTCTGGTTTCTTTAAAGTGTTTTATTCAACAGCAACAACAAGACTAGAGAAAAAGCTAGAAGTACAGTATTATGAAGAAATGGAATCACATGACCTAACACAGCGCCATCTATAGGAAATGAATGTTAATTAGCTTAAGTGGAAGGAAGAAGATGCAACAATTGACATTCTATGGATTTAAAGATAACTTTGACATGCCATTGATATGTGGAATATATTGTGAAAGTTATTGTGCTTTAGATCACATGCTAGAAGTTTCCTGATTATTTTTCTTAGATATGTAATACAATGAACTCAATTCATCATCAGAAGGGACTTTTCTGATTGCTATTTTCAATGTAACAAACATTGCTGGTTTACATTATATAGTTGTGTATATTCATTATGGTTGAATTTTGTAAATGTATCCGATTTAATTTTATCCAGCAACTTAATCACAATATTCCTTTACATTTTTGTAGTGCATATTTAATAATAATAAACAAACCGTTGAATAATTAAGCTTTTTTATAAATTTTCCTACGTTTGATTAAGCTGAATAATTTAAAATCAAGGGGGAGAATAAGTAAATAAATACTTTGATGAAAATAAGGAAAAGAGAATTATAATAACATGAGAAATTTGTTCTTCAGAACTTTTTTATATTATACGATGTACGATAATGATGAAACAGTTTGTATTGTTTTCTCTATTTGCAAAGTTTTTTGCCAAAATAACTACGTAACTCAAATTTAGTCGCACTTTTACCTTACCAGTTTTAAGATATTAATTTCAATGAAATGCTTAACATGGTTAACATTAAAGACAAAATAGTAAAATAAATATTAGCCAGAAAACTACTTAAAAACTTCATATTCAAATTTTACGTTTAACGAACAAATTCAAATTTTATGTGAATTATTGTTCGTTAATGAATTGAAAAAAGTATTCTCAATTTTTTATATATCCTTTTACTTGCATGAAAATTATTATTGTTATGCAAGCTGATATTTTGTGAAATCCTTCAACATTTTCTAATAAGTATTGTATATTTCCTTTGAGCTTATATGAAAGTTTTCATATAAAATTTTATGTTTGTGTGAAAATTTGTAGGTTATTTGTTACTATTGTGTTTATATGAAAATTTCTCATTAAATAAGACAAGCTTTTTTTCTGAAAATATGATGAAATTATATTTTTTAAATTTTTGTTTGCATTTAAGAAATTACTTGCATTTATTAAATTTTTATGTTTTCCATGAAAATAATTATGTTAATAAATATTTTCATATAATTTAGTGAAAATAATTATAAATAAATATTTTCATGGAAAACTTAAACATTTTGATATTTCTAAATTATGCGGCTTTTCTAATTTAAAACATGCTAATCAATTTCTATAAAAAAATGAAAATGTATATTTATAAGTAGTTACCAAAATAAAAAAAGTACTTTAGATTTATACCGAATCCTTTATCGTCTTTGGCATGAAGTTTGGATTCTAAAAATTATGTATACAAATGTTGAAAAGTGTTTAGAGGAATATTGCACCCCAGAAAGTACTTAGATTGGAAATTGCTGCTGTTCTAGTTATGAAAATACCTTCTAACTGTAATCATTGGCACTGGAGAGTCCGGGTACTAATTTAGCTCTGTAGTCACTTTTGTTACAGTTGTTCTCTTTTTATGTATAATCTGCTTCAATATTCGTCGGTCTCTTTCACTGAGCTTCTCTACCCGTACACATTTTTGCTTTGTCGAGCCTGTCTTTCCGTGTAGTGGGTACATAGTATTGACTTTAAGCACAGTATCACACTAGAAATGGCTGAGTATTAGGATGTTACAGTTTAACTGTTTCAGCTAGACGGGATCCTACAATTTGCCTCCTTGAAAATATGAGAGGCTCATTTTACGCTTTTGAAAAAAAAAAATTCAACACTTATGTCCCTTTTTACTCAATGGTGGTATATATATATATATATATATATATATATATATATATATATATATATATATATATATATATATATATATAATGAACATTCTTCAGTTAAATAAACTGGATTTTTAAATAAATCTATATATTAAGAAGATCGGAATCAAGAGCTTAAAGTGGATCCTAATCTAATTACGGTCTAGGTCCGAGAAGTTATTCAAACACATGAATTGTTGAACTACAAGCCAGAGCACAAACCACATGGATATGCTTGATATAATGGAGCTACATGTTGGTATGGCTGATAGTTTTGTATCATTATAGTTTTAG
Organism: Latrodectus geometricus; assembly: GCA_026290005.1. Lineage (NCBI taxonomy): Eukaryota > Metazoa > Arthropoda > Arachnida > Araneae > Theridiidae > Latrodectus > Latrodectus geometricus. Next base: position 513,631 of record JAPDSC010075500.1, on the reverse strand, counting down.
AATATGTCTCGAGAGAAACGATGGATAGAAAATTTATTAAAATAAATTTTTTTTATTTATGACGGAAAGCTAACACAAGAGACATCAATGAATTTTACAAATTTATTTTTTATTTTTATTTTTAATGAAATTATTGTAATTATAAAATGATTATAAATAATTTAAAATGAAAATTTTGTATTAACAGGAAAAACTTGATTATGATGATGATTTTGATGTAAATTGGTGATGTAAATTAATAATTTTATAACGAAATTCGTACATTGATTTCAGTGTTTCTAGCTTTATTTTGATTCTTGCCTATTTACAAAATAATTCAAAATTTCCTACGATGAGCTCTAACTTACTTTGGATTATTTCATTGTCAAAACAAAAAGTAATTAAGCTGTCAAATATTGCAGGAAGGGTTTAATCAGAGAAAATATTTGACATCTCTGATTCTGAGGATTCATGAAGATAATGGAAATCAGTCTTAAATCTATTTTCCTTGACATAAATCTTTGAGTTAACGAAATTGAAAAATATTGTGTTCATGACATTAGTGTGATTCTTTATAAACTAACAGTCCTTAAAACTGTAATTTAAAGTTGAAAAATAGTATTTTAATATTCCTTTCATAAATATATTATTATAAATATTTTAATATCATCAGAATTTATATTTTTGTGTTCGCTAGTGCAAGAAATAATCAATATTTCATTTGTCAGCAGAAGTAAGCAGCAACTAAATTGGGAACAAGTTCTAGATGGGACAATTAAACAACATAATGTATACTTTTTATAATAAACATGAATGAAAGAAAATCAGTTCTAGAAACTTTGCAGAATCAAATTTGTTTGAAAAAGTTAATCAAATTTGAGTGAATTATGTCTAATAGTTCTCTCGTTAATTTTCGCATGAACATAAGGATTTAATTTTGTAAATTTTAAATCTTTTATCTTATTAACATTTTTCAAATCTTCTTTTTCTGAATTTAGCTTTTTTTTACTGTTGTTAATTTTTTTTGTCATTTTTGAATCTCCAACTGATGTTTTATAACTTGAAGCTTTATAAAATAAGTAGAATCAGAAAAATCATATGTGTTTCTGAAAAAGTTAAATAAGAATACTTAGATTTTTCATTTAGTATATATGAAACACTAAAATTGTTTTCATTAATGTTTTACTTCTCATAGGATCTCATATCGACAGTGGTTGAAATAAGATTTTTTCTGCTGAAATATTTAGTTTTTGCAAAAACATTTTTGAATATTTTTTATCTAGAAGTTTTCAAATTTAGTTACTGTAAATTTTTATTAAATTAAAAAACGAATTAAATTTTTTTTCAAAATATTGTGCTATTTGTGAAATAATCTGGATTATAATTTACTGGGCTTGTTTTTAATTTCTGTAAAATTAAAATTTGTAAAAAAATCACAGTTGATATTTTATGACATTTATACAAAAAAGTTTTATTTTTGAATATTTTCTTTTCACTAGCGCATAAATTTAAGTTGTGGAATATTTTTCTAGTCAAATCATTTCTTTTTATCCTAAGCACAAGGGACCATAGATCCAAGCTTTAATCTTAACAAATGACTTTGAATTTTCGTTCCTTACTTACAGAATTTATATTTTTGTTTTACTACAGTCATGTAACTTCTGATCTGTATTTGTTTTCTCTTGGAGTTTTTGAACATTGATTTAAATAAATGATTTACTTGCATGCACACATAGTTTTATATTAAATATAAAGCAATTTTGAAGTTTGAACAAACAATTTAAAAAAATAACTATTAAAATTAAAATTTTTATTGCTCTTTCATTATTTAGAGCTTAAAGCGACAATAATAACCATGGTTTTTTAAAAAGAAGAGCCACCTCCTACCTTAGTTATTAGAAAAATTAGTGAATATCTAGTTAATCATAACTTGAAATTTGTGATGAATGATAGTTTCAATTTCTTTTGAAGTACATTTTATTACCAATAATATAGGTAATATAATACAGTTAAATATTAATTTGAATTTTTGTTATACTTCTTTTCAGATAATGAAACACCTTACAACAGTGAATTTAGATCAAGATAATTTAAAACATCACCATTAACTAGTCATTAATAGATTCCTTTTCCAGTCTATTATTGTAAGTAAATCATCATAATTAAGCACACGGTTAACCAAATATTTTTTTCTATTTATTGTAAATAAATTAAAATAATATTAAGATATTTCTGTATTTACTACAAAGAGATTCAAATAACTTTCTGGTCTTATAAATGCCCTAGTAGTTGTTGATACTTTTCTTTTAGTATGCATTTATTTATTTATCTAATTTTATCTAAAATACGTTGAAATTTTGGTTTAAGTATCTGTACCGTTTTAATTATATTTTAATGTCTAATAACAGATATTGTTTTGAAACTCAAAAGTCTCATTTTTCGTTTAGAAAAATAACATAGTTGAATTGTCTTTATTATATAAGAAATTTAATGAGCTAAGCAGCATTCTATAAAAGGGTTTTCATTTTCTTATAAATTTTTGTTTTACTTTTTTCCTCTACTTCACTATTCATGTTAAACAAAATGTAGTGCAACAAAGGTAAATGAATAAAAAATTTATAAAATTTATAATGATAAGGAATATAGTGTTTAATAGCTGAGGATATTAAAAAATAACTTGAAAAGTAATTTAGGAGCTCATTATTTTAAATTATATCCAAAACTGAAAAGTATTTTTCCATTAAAACATGCAGCTTTAAATTTAATATTCTTGACTGAAGTTAATTTGGTAGAAAGCATGTTTTATATCTCATATCAAGACTGTTTAATATAATAGAAAGAGAATATAAATATTTAATAAATTTTCAAACTTTCATTTCAATATACTTTGTTTAAGTAAAATTTGTCAAAAAATGCGAAGATTGAAAAAAAAAAAAAAAAAAAAAAAGACAATTTGAAAATTTTGTACTAGTATGATCTTTCCGAACAGTTTGATAAATTTTGAAAATTTCCATTTGAGAAAATTTCAATGAATTTTTCAATGAAAGTTTTAATGAAAATTTCCACTTTAAATAAATTTAAGACAGACTTTCTATCTGATTTGAATAAATTATCATTATCTTTTATTAAAGTTTACTTTTGATTTCATATCTTTTCTATTCCAATCCAAACAATTAATTAAATCAAACCAAAAAAAGTTCTTACGGTTTGATGTAATAAATTAATTTATAATATTAAATATTTTAAAACAACTGTTTTGCTTTTATTAATTTCCTTTACAGTTCGACGAAAAGTTGTTTCTTAACCCATCAAGAGAATAAATACAATTGGCAAATTTTTCAGTAACTATTTTCTAATAATTATAGCTACCTATTGTATTAGTTAATCGGAAATATTTATGAGGATCATGTGCTCTATTAGTTAAGACGAAATTCTTTTAAGCATCGTCTTATAATTACTCTCGGAACAGTAATTACAATTTCTATTATCATTAATGCTCTAATAGTTCAACGAGTTATTTATTTATTGGTTTTTGTATTCCCCAAACTATCTTGAATCTCTTTTCAATAATAACTGTTTTTGAGTTGTGTAGATTTCATTTATCCTTTCCCTTAATTCCGTTAAACCCGATTTCAGAACTTAACTTCTGGGTTCAAAACGCTGTTGAAGTCTAAGGCACTTTAGTTCTTGAACCGTACTTTTTATTCTTGCCTTTTTCTGAAACTCGTAGGATTTGATAGTATATCTCTCTTAAATTGGAATGATATAAACTCAAAGACACGAGTTTTTACCTTTATTCCTTCCTTTTATTTAAAACTCACTGATAAATTATGTTTGTAAAACAAAGTATATTTTAGCCTTGATTTTTGATTTTTGTTTTACTAGGTGTTTTCTTTTTAAAATAAGACTTTCTTTTCTTTCAAAAATATTTGTTCTTCATTATATATTTAATATATGATTCGAGTTTCATTCTATTCACCCAAAAATATTTTTTATAATTTGATTTTGATTAACAATTTTCCGTTATAAAACAATTTTCTTTAGAATTTTCTATGTTAAATAAAATTATACCTTCTGGAGTTTCTTTCAAACCATTTATACATATTCTAAAAATATTTAATGTTTTTGATTTTATGACTTATTAGTTTTAAATTGAAATTATATTTTGACACTGATATTTCTGGAAATAATTTATTATTATCGGGTTCAATAAATTTTCATACTTTTTCAAGGTAATTCTGAAATCTTCTATAAAAATTTCTGGTTAATTCTGAAATCTTCTAAATAGATTATATACAAGAAATTTGCACGTATGATATAAATAAACATTTCAAATGAACAATATTTAAGTGGTGAAAACTCATCAATTCTCTTATTTTCAGAAGAAATTTTGTATCATATTTATTTATTGTGTTGCTGCTTCATAAATTATTTTTGATATGTATGTTATTTGTAATGTTATATGAATTTACATATTAAAGATATTTTTAAAGGAAGTTAACATGTCAAATTGTATTTAAAACTTCATGTTTATTGATAGGTGAATTAATTTTGGATCTATGGCTGATTTTCATGATTACTTTGAAATATTTCTAGTTTTTTTTCTTTTATGTAAAATATTAATTTTTCTTAATAAATTAGTTATTATATAAATTAATATTTCTTAGTATTACTTTTTTCAAGTATTGTTACAAATTTAATTATATATTTTATAAAATAAATTTATACACTTTGATATGCATTTCTATATACTCTTTTGTGATTTTGAGTGTTTTTTAACAATGATAAATCCCTTCTATTTTAATTTCAAACTAGGGTGTTTTATTGTCTCCTTTACTGCATTTTAACACATGACTAAAGAAGTTTTTCAACAGTATTTCTGCAAGCTTTTAACTCAAAAAACATATTAATCAAATAAAGTTTGCCTAGAGGTGATAGAAAAAATTTCTTTTTCATAAGAAACTGCATTTAAAAAAATTCTTAATTATTTCTTTTGAGTTCATGGATTTTATTTGAATTTTGATATTAGTACACATTTGAATTGAACATAATAGTTTAGGAACAGAAATAATTCTTACAGAATACCGTAATTAATTCAAGTACACTAAAACATTATTTCTGCAAATGTTTACTAAATATGTGTAAGTTTTTATAAAATGACATTCTCTATCTTGAACATTAGCTTTTGAAAAACAAGTAAAAAATACGTACGTAAAATAAACGGATATCTGTGTTAAAATTTAAAGAATAAGCTTTATTGAGGTTTATTAAAATTTGATGTACGAAAAAATATATTTATATACTTATATCTTCATAAGGTTGTATGAGTAAATTAATTCACATCTAAGTATGATTAAATATTCATGAATCCACTTAGTTTGTAAACGTTATTACACACAATTTTTCTAGAATAATATATATTTAATTTCAAATTGTACTAGAATGTAATGAAGGCAAGAATTAAATTGCTGTTATTGTAAAATAAGTTTAAGTTTCAAAATACTTGAAAATGTTATCATTTTTGAAATTATTCAATTATTTCAATAACATTATATATATATATAAACACATTTGTGTGTGTAATGAAATATGTTACAAATTATACATTGAAAATATTGTTTTTAAAGTATCTGTATGTCAATATAGGAGAAAAATTTCACAATTCAAGCTTAAATTAAATTTAATATTCAGTTAGAGTAAATGCAAAATAAATGCTACAATAACAAAATAAAACTAAGGTTATTTATGCATCATTAAAATTTATGAGACATTTATTGTTTTCAAAAAGAAAATTAAATTAAACCTTACAAATTTTATATTTCAATAGATAAAACCTGCTTAATTTAATTTGAAATAAATTTTAAAAAGAATAAGAGAATTTATCTAATTTTAGATGAAAACTTTATGAATAACAAATATATACCCATTTTCAATTTTAAAGTAAGTTGTTATTACTCCTGGCTGTTTTCTGTTCAGTATTATAGTATAATTTTAAGAAAACTATTTTTTAGTAAAAACTTCCATTCATTGAAAAAGAAACCATTTAAGAATATATTTTCATTTTATTTAAAATATTTAAAATAGCGTTTTATTTCTTGACGTGGTTGATGTTTTTAAATCATGTAATTATTTTTTAATTATATCTCTTTTTAAAGTACTAAAACTTATTCTCTGAAGTAAAATTCCTCTTGCCCTATATAACGGAGACTTATTTCTATTAAAAAATTTTTTTAAAAACTATACATTCTTAGGAGTCTGTTAAACTTTTAAATCTTAAGCAACAACTTTTTCATCTGCTTTAAGATTAAAAGAAAAAATTTCTCACAAATCGTTTCTGTAATATCATGTTTGATTTTTTGTGAAGTGAAAAGGCAATTTCTTAGTCTAGAACAAGGAACATCGTCCTTCTCTGTAATCCGAAGTTACTATCTCAGTTTGCTTTAAGCTTCCCTTTTTGTGAATTTCAGAGAAATAATGTTTCTTTGGAAAAAATATGCACAAAACTTCAGTTTTCAAATTTCAAAGAATCATTTTGCTTTTCATTTAAATTTATATGTCTTTATTTGAAGAGCAATATTAAAGATAGAGTGTCAAATATTTAAAGCAAAAAATTATTTTCTATTACAAAATCTTAAAATGTAGCTATAATTCCTTTATTTCTTTATCTTACTTTTCTTTGAGTGGGTAGTTATAATTTAAAAATTAATTGCGTTTAATTTATATTTTTATAAATATTTTTAGTATATAAAAGACTTAGTTAAAAATAAGTTATTTATTAAAAAAGTTTGCTACTTATTTAACTTTATTAAATGTTTTTTATTTATTTTGGATATACATGATAGAAAATGTATAAAATATTAGCTCTTATTTTCAGAGTTACTTAGAAAATAAAAATTAATTGCTCAATTGGTTATTTATATTATTTCAAAACTTTTATTTTAACATTAATTTAACAAATTAACTAAAAACTTTAATTGTTATAAATTTATTACACTATTAAAACCTATAAAAATATTTTAAAAAATATTTTATTCATTATAATAAAAGAAATTTCGTAAGAGGAAAAATCATTTATGTTCAAAATTGAACTAAAAATTAGTTTGAAATATAGAATCTTGATTTGAATTTCTATTGGGTTCATATAAGACAAAACCATTGTTGTATTGCTCATGGGAGATTATTTGTATCTAAATCAATATTCATATCCTTAAATCATTATTGAAAATTTTATTACCATAATTTAGAATTTGTAATGAAATTACTAGTTGAGAAACAAAAAGTTTAGGTATGTTTCAGATATTTTATCTTTATCCATTTTGTTAATATTAAAAGATAGAGATATTTCATAATAATTAGTTTTTAATGTGTACATTTCTTTTAATTTGTTACTAAAAAAATCAACTTAAAATTCATAAGTATATAATTGTTATGTTTTCTTTGTAGGAATAAAAGTTAAATTTTTTTATAAAATGTAGAAAAAAAATCAAATGTACATACAATCTTTTTACGAAGAAGTTATCATTTGCTTTGAACATGAAGTTTCGTTATAAAATGTTAACTATTTTAGGTCTAGAAGTATTAAAAAATAAACTAAACAGACTCTAAAAATGAAATAAACTTTTATATGAGAAAAACTAATAAATTAATTTCGCATTCAAACAAGATACATAATATTTCAAAATCCCATTTTAAAAAATTTCAGTTTGACAATTTTTAAAATCCACATTTTAGTTAATTTATATAATCAATAATATAAACACTAATATTAATCAATTTTACATATATACATGTCACATTCATTTTCCACTATTCTTTGTATTAGCCTATCTTTGAAGTTTCATAACTATTTCAATATATTCTTGATTAATTAAATCTTTTGGAGTCGAAAATTCTTAGACGCAAAATCAATATTAATATTATAAATATAAGTATTAATATTGTATACAATTATAATTATATTAAATTTAAATTATTTCTAAAATAAAGAAAAACTATGTGAACAGACATTAGTAAACATTTAAGTCGTTCAATAAGAAATTTGTTAATATGAAAATTCTTTTGTATGTGTAACGTTGCGAAGACCAAGCTTTGCTCAAATTTTTGACATTTTGATAAAGACGTAATTAATATGTTACTTTTAAAGTAGATAATATAATAATGAATGATGTATTTTTGATAAGTTTTTATATTCAATAAAAGTAGTTAAAATGTATTAACTCAAAATTATTAAAACTAGGTAAAAATAAAAAATTTTGATTTTGTGGTAGAAAATTGATATCCTTTTTGATGAAGAAAAAAAAAATTCATTTTGAAAATTACGTTAACTTCACGAGAAATTAAAATAGAACTAAAAAATAACACAAAGAATCAAAAAGTACTTTTAAAAACGTGGTTTGATTGAGTTTTTTTGAAGAAGGTTCAGAAAAATTTAAGGGTATTACTAAAGATTTACGATATGCAAATCATTCTAAGCAAATTCTTTAACTTGATATATTTTACGCTTTTATTACTTCCTGGTTTGAATTGATACATTAAATTTTTTTATTATTTTATTAGTCTTCCATTTCTAAGGATATTTTGTTCGCTAGTATATTTAATTATTTAATACTTTTAATTTCAATTTCTTTAAAATAGTTCAAATAATTTTGACACTTATCAACGATAAAATTTCTAAAATAATTTCAAACAGCAAATTTTTATATTGATATTGAAAATGATATTGATATAATTTTATATATATTAAAAAGTATATTGATGAAATGTCACTCTTTCATATTATGATGTATTATATTTCTATCACGCTAACTTTATTAATATGCAGTTTTTCTAATAAGTATATTAATAAAAAATTCTCGTTGGTCAAAAATTGTAGCTTTTATAACAGAATTTATTCAAAATTTTGATTTTAAACAGGAGCCTTTTTTTCACAGGTAATTAAGCAAGATAAACTAATACTTCTTGGGATATGATTTCAAAGCACAGTTGTCTTTGGAAAATATATGTTAAGCTATTTGGATATTTTAAATTTAATATGAAGAGAAATACTTAGTAATTGTTGTTAGATTTATAGTAAGTGATATTTGCTTAAAATAAGATAAAATAAGGCTCATATTCTTACAAGATTATGGTACTAGAAAAATTTGGCTGCTTAAAAATAGGTCAACACCATTGGGTGAAATGATATTTTTAAGTGATAATTTCATCCTAAGGGAACCTAATTATTAGTATATATATTAAGAATATATAAACTATTTACTTTTATTGTTTAAACCTGTTCCTATTGTAACAATAGTATATATATATATATATATATATATATATATATAATTATTTCTTTTTATTTTTTAAATTCCAATTTATAATAACTTATTGCTATGTACTTCTGAAATTGAAAATTTCATTGGAAAATGGGACATTATTTAGGATAAGATCATTAGAATAAAGTTACCTTTTTAATAATATAAAACTTATAGTGAAATTTAATATTGTATAAAAATTAAAAGCTGTACGAAAATTCAAATTGTGTGTCAATATAATTATTTTAATAAAATTTATTTTCATGCCATAAAAGTATTTTTGGTATGAAAACTTTCATACCAAAAATATATTTTAAATAAATTATTTTTTTATTAAATTTTAAATAAAATATATTAAATTTTGAATAAAAAATTAAAAAAAATTACCATAAAATGTTTTTTACCATTAAAAATATTAAAAAATATATTATGAAAATAATTTTGAATATTATTGATTGGATAATTCTAATGCAATTCATAGGAGAAAAATTTGGTAGAATGATATGTCAAAAGTGTGATGGGAAATTATAAAGGAAATAACGTTGCCTAATCTGAAATAAATTACGTTATTTAATTAAATTAAAAAATATTTCATATTTTTGTTACATAAGTATTTCATAGATTTTTACCAGCAGAATAATAAGAATAGAAGACAGTTCAACGATTGATTATTTTGTTGCAAATATTGTGGTATAAATTCTGGATATCGGAAACTGGTTAAATGAAAATAGACAGTCAATAAAAAAAGGATATTTTAAAAAGGGATATAAAAGGAAAATAGACAGTTAGTAAAAATTTAATTAAAATGGTCTTTTTGAAAACTAATAGTAATGATTATTGTAAAGATGTAAAGACGATCAAGGTTAATAATAGAAATATTTTTCAATTAATCGATAGAAGTGAATTAAGCTTTGGAAGTAGAAACTTAAAATTCAGATTGATTATTCAATAATCTATATTTAATCAGTTGAAGATATTTGAATTAATCCTATAGATCTAAAGATATTAATTATATCTAAAAATAATAAACTTATTACATTTTTAGATTGCAATTAACTAAAACATTTTTCGATAATTTAAATCATGCAAACTATTTTCTAGAAAAGTTAAAATATTGGGCTCTAATGATTACGTAATAAAGCATTAAAATATATTTTTATGATTTCCTTGAAAAATTTCATTTTGACAAGAACATTATTTAAATATTTCATTTAATGAGTAATGATGCTTTAATTCTCTAAATGATTAATTTGCTTTTAATCTTTATTTTTCATTTTTTATTTTGTGCATTCTTTTGCAAAACATTTGTTTTAAAATAACATAATTCTAATTTTTTATGACGTAAAGTTTTTCAACTTTTCTTTTGTCTTGAGAAGATAATAATAAAATATTTTGATGAACTGGAATAAAACTTTATATATTAACTTAAAAGTTTTCTCATTACCAACATTGATGAGCATAAAAAATACATCTTTTATTATATAAGTTATACGTTTTTTTATTCGGTGTTAGGATTTTTATGGTAAACAGTATTTAAAATAATAAATTTCATAATTTTTTTTTATATTTAATTGAATTTAGGCAATGTATAAATATCCCCGTTAATTTAAAATTTAATTACAATTAGTTTTTTTAAATTTCATTCAAAAATTATAACATTGTATCGAAACTTATTGTTACTTAATAGGGGTGTTATGGTGTAGTAGTGAGGTCACAGTTCGAGGTTCAAACTCTGCCGAGTCTACGATTGAAAGAAAAACTTGTTTTAATATAGTATTTATAGTTATTACATATTCCTTGTTTTGGTTAGATTGATCGAGAATAATCGTTAACTGTTTATAGATTGAGCTAACTCTCAGTTTAATTAAAAAAAGTGTTTTCATTAAAAACTCTAACCTTTAGACTATAAATCTTACGCGATTGATAGCATCATATACGTGACAAAATGAATACCTATAAATTAAAAACATTTATTACTTAAGTGAAAAACTATGCCATCTTTGTTAACTCTTGCATAATTTCATTTACATTTATTTTAGTAATTATTATTAGAATTTTTAATTATACTTTTATGCTTATAATTGGAGTTATGTATTATAAATAGGAAATATCGGTTGTAATTTATTAATACATTGTGATTACAAATATAATTTTAAGTACATTATATTTTAAAAATGGTTTTAAAAAACTCTTATCCTTAGTATTAATTTTAAAATGACAACAATAATTTTCAATTAGGTATATTATAATTTAAAGTATAATGTCAAATAACAATTTCTACAAAAATTATGTTTTATTTTGAATTTAAAATGAAATAACAAATTTCTAAAAACCCAGATATTTATGTCTGTTTATTATGATATTAAAATATTTACCGTCTGTCTGTAAATTTTGATGAAGTATAAAATTACTGTAAGTGTAAATAAGGATAGCTAAGTAATTTTAGCAATTTTTGTTGTAGCTAATAAAATAGAATGTTTATGTTCTATACTCATAATGTATGAGAAAAATGATTCACATAAGAATTATTCATAGAAATTTTAAAACTAGTACAGTCTTTTTTATTACTTTTTGCTGTATTTAAATATTACTGGTAGAAATGTATTGAAAATTTATACTTTAATTAAATTTTGTTTTTAATAAACTAAGCTTTTTGAGGAATACATTTTTAAAAATGACAATGATTAAATAAGTAATATTCGTAAATTGCTTTGAGAATATCTATTTTCTGTAATATTCGTAAATGGTTTTGAGAATATTATTAGATTTAGAATGGTTATTTCTTTGCTACTTTCATTTTTTAAACTATTTACAACATAATATTCAATATTTCATAAATTAAATATTATATGGTAAATTATTATAAATTCTGATAAAAGTGTTATTCTTTAAATTTGAGAATCTAGATGGAGCAAAGAACAGAAAATTATAAGGAGTAAAAGAAATAAAATATCAGAAAGCATTTATGCAATAGAAAATATATCAACTAATAATTATTAGATAATTGTAGCGAATGTTTTACTTTTAATTCGAAAATTTTTAAATTTTTCAAAATCTTGATCTTTTTACTAAAAACAAATTCTTTTAAAATAATTTACTAGAAAATATCTTCATTAACTTGTATACATTTTGAATGTAAGTCAATAAAGATACCTTAAATTGTAGTAGGAAATTAATTTAAAGCTTAACTTCTATTAAATGTTTGATTATTTAATGGGAAAGTTTTTCATTTAATCAAATATTTATTTTTCATATTTTGAAGAAAGTTAAATAGTGATTGATGAAATAATTTCAGATTTAGCTTTTACAAATATGCAGATAATGTAAATTTGATTAAAATACAATTATGGTTTAAAAATGGTTCAATAAGCTTGTAATATAAAGATAAAAGACTTTCAATTGATGTTAGGAATCAGGTATTGATATTTAATTAGTTTAAAGACCATTATCGGTTCAAAAGTATTTAAAAAAGTCAGTATTTTTAGATTTAATTTAACTTTATAGGAATAAATGTGTGAACCACGCGTGAATCAATAGTTCTACCTAATTCTGTAAATCACATTTTTTGCTTTATTTCCTATGTTATAACATATAATTTTTAAATCAATAAAAGACTGCTCCTAGTAATGACTTTTATAATTAAAGGTTTACAGAAAACAAAATATTTGTTAATCATTAAAGTATGAATTCTTTTTTTTATTGAAATTTAAAATTAACAAAAATAAATTTATAACATTTTTGGAAAGCATTATCAGATTCCTTCTCCAGTGATTAACCATGATAATGACTTTCATTTAAAAATCAAAAAACAAAATAAAAATTATGAATAAAATAATGTATGATAATTTTGTTTTTTTAAAGTGAAAAGCTTGTCATTAACATAAAAAATTTCGACAACATTCTATAACTTTAAGAAAATCTTAAATAAGATGGATACAGTCGAGTCTTAAAATATATCATGTTTACATATATTTATAATTTCTTTGAAACATTTTATACATATACGTTCTACTTCAAAAAACTAATTTATAATTACTTAATTAGTTTTGAGTATTATATAATCATACATATTATATTTCTTACTGTTCCAAAAGCATAAATAAAAATAACTTTATTTTAAAAAATAATTTTAACTAAGATTTAAGCTCCCTTATTTTTAAAACTTTATTATGATAAAATTGGTTTCATGAATTCGAGTATAATAATTTCATGTTGGAATATACTCGGTGTGTACAAATAGGAAATAATAAATACTAATGCTTGATCATACTTTTTGATATTTGTTGTTTACTAAACAATACATTTCTTTCAAAATAACTCATTATATATAGTTTCAACAAAAATTATTTTTAAATAGTTTATTCTCCAATAAAACTCTGTGTGAGGTTTGGCTTGACACTTTTTTCTTATGACGATTTTAAAGGTGTATACATTTGAAGTGGACTTCAAAGTACTACTTACATCCATGCCAGAAGTGTGGGTTTGAGCTCATAAATATTTTTTAATGAGAGAAATCTGTTTTATGCTTTGAACATTAAAGCTAATATGTTACTTAAATGTACCATTAAGATATTCCCTTATATTTCTATAAAAATTTTGCCCTGCAAGTTCTTAGACAAAAATTTATAATGCTGTTTCTGCCATTACTTTTTTAATAATGGAATAACGTATATGTGTAGTAAAAATTTATAAAATTTTTATAAATTTTTTTTCATAAAATAAATTCTTGAGTAACTCTGTCTAGAAAAGAAATTACACAATAAAGAAAATGTTTTCAAAGCCTACAATACCTTTTTATTATGGGAGAATCTGTGTATCATATTATTAACAAATTTATAAACGCTTTCAGGTTGAAAAAAATTGTGTTGTAAGCTTCTTATTCATAAATAAAACTGTAATTGCAAATATCTATTGGAAATGAAAACTGTTTTGTAAATACAAAATATCAAACGTTTTAATACACGATTGATTAAAAATTTTCTTGCATTTTGAACTTTTTAAAAAAAGTGATTAGGATTTATCCTGGTTTAAAAGAAAACTGAAACATTGTTAATATTCTTTATATGTAAATGATAAATTTAATTTTTATGACAAAAAGTTCCTATATAAGAACTAAAAACACAAAGAAATGAGTTTTATTTTTGCTTTAATAAAAAGAAAAAATAAATTAATTTTCCTTTCAACTTAATAACATAACTTCACAAATATCAATAAATGTAATTGATTTCGATAACCAAACTATCAACTCTATTGCTTTTTAATGTATTAAATTGTTTGGATAAATATATAGAATTTACAGACAGGTAATTGCAGATAAGATAATTGTAGTTTAGGTTGTATTAAAACTACATCTCTAAAGTTTATTAGATATTTTAAAAAATCATAAAAACACAACCAAAATATTTATTGGGAAAAAAATCAAACTGATTAATATATAATAATATGTATATTGAAATTATCACGTTTAACTAAATTATGTATTTTTTATTGAGAAATCTAATCTAACAAGTAAAATGTTATTGAAATACGACAAAATAACTTACATCTCTCATTCTACAACATACTTAATATGTTAAAATTAATTTGTTTTTTAGATTTTGATGTATTCATTTTAAGGTAATAAATAATTTATTTATTAATAATTTACAATAAAATATTCATTGGAAATATTCAGATAAAAAACTTAAAATAAAATAATTTGAATACTTACTTTAAATTTTTTCATATCAGTTTTTAAAATTAAAAAAAATGTGACTGAAATAGCTCACGATTTATTGTTATCAAAATATTCTAGAAAATCCTTTTTATTTTGAACTTCTAGTGTGCAATTTATTTTGTCATGTGTTAAAATACTTTGGTAGTTTGCATATATAAATTGAAATCAAATCGGAAACATAAATATTTTTCAGATGGATAAATCGAAAGAACAGTAAAACTCTCTAGATCCCATTCACAAGTTTTATGTTAGATATATTCTCCTTAACTTCAAAAATAGAATATCAAAGCTTTAAGTATTTTATGTTGTGACATTTCCTGAAAATTTTTCCATATCCATTAAATACCCATGTGAGAGTGAATAAATCAAACAAATGATTTAGAAACTGCTAGAGTTTTATCTCATTTGGAAAAAAGATGAGTTCAAGGCTGGGCTTAAAGCAGAATATGTCAAAAAATATAAATAAAGGTTTCTTTTTGCTGCATCATTATATTGTGAACTTCATTTTCTGTTTATTTCATATGTTTGTTTGTTTGTTATTTATTCGTTTTTTAAAAGTTTAGATGATGAAAAATACGTTTATATAGTTTTGATAAAATAAATTAAATAGATAATTTAAGACATTGAATTATTAATGAAATTATAATAGAATAAATATGTTTTCAAAAGTAATTTATGAAAAGTGTGGCATTAAAATAGTAACTACAATCTTAAGGTATTATGCTTTTTAAAAATATTATTAAATTATAATCAATTATCTAGAATTTATTAAATTTAAAACAAACGTTTTATTCAATTAATTTCTCATTTAATGTTGAAATTATTTTTTAAGTATATGATAGTTAGATTTGTAATATTGGTCATAGTACTCCTTTAAAAATTTATTTTTTAGATGCAAGTTTTTAAATTTCTCTATAACATTCATAAAATTTAAAAATTAAAAAATTGCAAAAAAATTGAAATTTTGCTTAATTTTTCGAAATTTTTTGAAAATATTAGTTTAAATATTAATTTCATTAAATATTAAGAGAGATAACGGGAAATATTTTCTATGTATTTGTAGAGTTATATAACTGATGTGTGTGTATGTGCATAGTATTGATAATAATATAAAATAAAATGGTTAAATACTATTAGAAATATCTGTAATGAAAAAACGTGTGATTGTGGAAAGTAAATAAATTTAGTTTCTTGTGATTGTAATTGAAAACATAGAAATTTAGTGATTTAAAAAAGTGTTATAAATGATAAAATAGTTACATAATGATACTATAAAGCACATTCGTGAATTTAAACATACAGTTTATCTTGATTAAAATAGAGGAATCTAATTTTTTCGTTTTCTATGTGCTAATATAATAATTTATTCCTTGTAAAAATAGTATTAAAAAACATGAGATTATTGTTGGAATTAAGCTTTTCAAGAAACACAAAAGTAAATTAATTTTATACGATTTCTATAATTCAATCTTCCTTCTTGAAGCTTATCAGTAGTAATATTTTTTTAATTTGAGCAATGAGAAATATTTTACAATTACAGCAAAAGTAATTGAATTGATTATCATCATTTTTGTATTCGGAAATAATATTTTCTTATGAACTACATTTCTCCCATTGAATATCTAACTCAAAAAAGAAGCATTAAAAAGATCATGACAATTTTTCATTCATTTCTTAAACAAAAACTTCATTTAAACTAAGTGAATCAGGTGTAAACATAAAAATTATCAGGACCGTAGTATTCAAGCATTTTATCTATCATGTTAAAATAACTCACCAAAATGTTATTTACTTCTTCACAATGTTTTTATTTAATTAAATACACATTATTAAGTTTATGTTTTCATTAATTTGTACTTACGTTTATGAGAATTATTCATAATATGTAAAATCTATTTTACAATTTTAAGAAAAATTAAATTAAATTAAAATCCCCTTTTAATAAAATGCATTAAGGGCTTAAGAATATATTGAAGAAAATGATAAAGCTTTAGTTTTTTTCACTGTCATACATAAATTTAAATTTTTATTTACTATTGTAAATAAAAACGAAAAAAACTATGGTTTAAAATTTAGTCCAACAAATAAAGTGAGGAAAGTAATAATTTTATTCAGATAATATTTTAAGAAAACTTAAGTAACATATACTTATACTTAACTAGTATTACTTATATTAAGAGCTAAAGACTGCTTTTAAAGTTTCTAAATATCTATAAGCCAATAATTTAAAAAAAAAATTCGTTGATCAAAGCTATATTTATGGATCCTAAAGTAAAAACGGATTGTTCATTAAATAGCTACTCTGACAGGCATAAAAGTGGAGGGAAAAATATCATTATTCTTTTTAATGTACCATATTGATCAATACTGAATTTTCACATGAAAAAATATGATGTTTTTATTAAATATTGAAACTTCATAATAATAAAATTAAAGGAAAGTATTGCAATTATTCTTTTGTATATAAGACAATAATAAGTTATTGAGAAATGTTCAGATCCATCCTGTGATTAATGTAGTAGAATAAAATAACAAAATTTAGTGGGAATACAAAGTGGAACATAAATTTTCAATTTTTTGAAAAAAATATTTCATTTGTGTTTTGAGGATATTTTTCTGCTTCAAAGTCCTGGCATAGTAACGTGATTGAGGAGTAAATATCTAATGAAACACAGTGCATATAAATTTTACTAACAATATCTATTAGTTATTACAAACGCAGTTCAATTTGACCTCATTGTGATTTTCTAATTCTGTTTGTGTTGCACAACATTTTAGTCCACGTAAGTGCTATTTAAGACGTGATTTTACAAATTAATGTACTTTACTTTGAAAACAAAGACAAATATCACTCTAAAGGGAACTTTTAAAGATAACCTTTTTTCATACAAAATCTCATATTCTTCTGTATAAACTTACAAAGTTTTGTGTTAATTCATTTAACGTTTTTGTTACTAGGGAGTGCTGAATATCTTATGTTAATTTTTGATCATACTGTTTGTAAATATTTTTAAGTTTATAATTAATATCAATTTGTTATGTTATTAAAAATGAATTAAATTTTAACTGAAGCAAAAATATAGAATAACCTTATAATTAAAACTGAATATAATTAAAACTGAAAATAAATAATTAAAACATAAAATTAAAAATTGTTAAATTTTACAGTAACGTAAATTCAATTAACTGGAAAAGCACGTGAATTTGCGCCTAATAATGATATGTGATACATTGAATTTTTTAAATGTTATTGCAAATTGTATAATTTTATAAATGAAGAAGAAGAATAAATATAATAAGAACTTAGATATTCTAGACTAATTTTAGCATAAAATATTGATTATTTAAAAATTAATTGTATACATTTTTTGTTTATATAACAATGAAAACAATTTTTATTTTTCCTTTTATTTTATTGCTTACATATTTTAAACTAATAGTAACTGAGATTTTAAGATGAAATTACTTTTAAAATCATCGGAAAACATTTTTTATAATGATGTACTATCATTATAAAAAATGTTTATTTTTATTGTTATGAAAATTTATTTATTGCATTTTTTACTTCTATTTCATTATTTTTTTGTATATATTTGAATTCAATAATGACAAATTGAAGTCAAAATTACGTAGGAGAAACTTTTTTATAAATTATGATTTATTTGAAAATATTTTTTTCAGATTTGGAGGACAAGTATTGTACACAATATTATGTTAAAAGATAAATTAA
The DNA here is from genome assembly GCA_026290005.1 of Latrodectus geometricus. Lineage (NCBI taxonomy): Eukaryota > Metazoa > Arthropoda > Arachnida > Araneae > Theridiidae > Latrodectus > Latrodectus geometricus. Next base: position 494,910 of record JAPDSC010075500.1, on the reverse strand, counting down.
AGGAACATTTATTCTCCGTAGAAAAAAATAACATATATAAAGTTAAAGGATAAAATAACATATCTATATTTTTTTTCAAGTATGTGTAATTTTTTTAACTTTAGTTTGCTTTTGTATGGATAACATTATTGTCTTGTGTGAGAAATGTGTATTTATTTGTATTTATAAACATTTGAAAGTACACATTTAAAAATCAAACTGTTAAAGAGAATTATTTATAAAATAAAAGGAATTTCTATTTATTCATCTTTTAGTTCATTTGATTAAATTATATTTAACTATAATTTATAATAATATTTACCATAAATATTGGGATAAAACATTTTGTATACTAATAATATAAAATTATATAAACAACAATGAATATGTGTTGAAGATAGAAAAATAGGATTGAAGTGAATAATATTCTAGAAATACTTTCATATGAATAAATGTGTGAGAAAATATTTCACCATTTATTTATATTTGAGTGTTGTCTTAAATTTGAATTTCCCAGAACTTTAAAAATAGTCGGTTAATTTTTAATATCGTTTTTTAAAACTGAATATTTATAAATCATACATATATTTCTAAAATATCTGAAAACATTGGTATTGTCAAAACATTGAAAGAAAATTTTTCTGCAGATTCTTGAAGATAAATACAAGGAAAAACTCCCTCTGAATTTTTAAGATGGTTTGATCTAAATTTACTGTTTGATATAATTTATGGCATCCGTTATTATGATAATATTCCCCAAATGTAAACTTTTCAGCTGTGTCATACTAAATGTAATGCGTTAAATTTTAATTTGCTGTTTCGTTAGAAATAACTTGCTTATAAACGTTATAAATTATGTTCTTTCCCATTTATTTCTATTAAAAAGAAATGAAGCTATTCATATATGGATAAATTCTTAAACTGTTTGTTAATTACTTTAAAATTTGAAACGCATGTTAAGAAAAGGAGACTTTTATTACGATTATTTAAGGTTTACAAAATATAGCAAATTTTACATACATTCATAAAAACTATCATAATTAGTATATATATATATATATATATATATATGGTAATAATACACAGAGACATATCTATGAATAATCAGGAAAGTTGTTGAACATTCTGAAATGATTTAATTTTTGTCTCAAAGCGTACAGTGAAATTGGAATAGAGTGACATTTCTGAAAGGAATTAAAATTTCAAATATCCTCAAAGAGTAAATCAATCTTTTGTTTTAGAAAACTATTCCAGAGTATCAGATATTTTTCTAAAATTGAAGATAATTCACAATTTGTATTGAAAAAAAAATAAAAAATGTAACTTTCTAAATATAAAAATTCAAAATCTGAATTTCTGTTACTATGATTGGTTATTGAAGAAAATTTATATAAAAAACATAAGGAAAGGGTTTGGTACTGGCTATATAGGGTTAATATTGTAATTTTGAGAAAAAAAGAAAATCACAAATTAGATTTCAACATTTAATTTACTTCAATAAGTGGAATTTCATTTTTTGTACAAGAAGCATAATTTTATATTATTATACGTATTCAATATAATTAAATTTTCTGCATGGAAAGCATTTTCTGTCTAATCATAAAAGTGCCTGTCTGCCAAACTCAAAAATGAAGAGAATAAAATTCAAACAGATATTGAAAAATAAAAAGTCATGCATATAACATTAAATGAATAACGATTTTATAAACTTAAGTCATAGTTAACAGGAAAAAAAATTCAGAAACATGAAGAATGCATCTCTAAGCGATATCAAAAGTGGCTATTTATTTTATAAATTTATTATTTTCTACTTTATTAAATTATTAATCAAGTCTTATTTGATATTTTATGGATATAACCTACTGGATATTTATTATGTATAAAATTATAAGTTTCAGTTAACTCCTCATTTAATTATTATATATCCTATTATTAAAAATATCTTTTTAATAACAAAATTTAATTTTGATGTTATTTTATTTAGCAACCACACACAGTAATATGTAATTAATAAATAGAAATCCAATCACATATTTAATTCCTTTTTTTTAAATAGATACGATTTTTAGAGGATAGCATTATATTAATATTAACAATATAACGATATTATTGAAATTATTTAACAGGTATGTTATAAAACGTCATTTTAGAATTTTGACGACTAATGTATTTTAAAAGAATTGTAAATTTTTTTTAATTTATAGAAAATGTATTTTAAAATATTTTTTTAAATTCAATAGTAAGAATCTATAAACTCGATTCCCTTGTAGAATATTTTAGATTTCTTTTGTAAGTTTCTACTTACAATATACAGATAATAAATATATCTGAGTTCAGTAAAGAGGCATTCAATGAATAAAATTGAGATATTTGAATTTATTCGAAATTTAATAATTAATTGGGACATTATTTGCTTATGATTCATGTATAATAATGTCCTTTTACTTATAATATTCTAATGAAACTCAAAAAAATGTTTTTTGACTCTTTAATCATCAAATGATGAATTCAGTGGTTATCACTAAATTAAATTTATTGAATAAATATATTTTAGGTAAACCAACTCTCAAAAAATTTTGAATAAAAACATTTTCATTAATTTTAAAATTTGTTTTAATTACTGAAATTATTTTAGTTTAATATAAATGCTGTTCTTTTCTACTATCAAAGTGCAAACTTTTTCGATTTTCATTATAAAAATTTATGTTATAAATCTAGTTTTACTGTACAGTGTATGTTGAACATTAAGCATTGAAAAAGATGCCTGTATATATTAAATATGCTTTTAATTTAGTAATGTTTTCCATCGTTATAAAAATACCATAAAAAGTTAGGTTGTAATTAAGATTTTTGTCATTTCTTAAGTTCTTATAAAGAGTAAAAGATCATACTCATTATTACATGCTTGTAAATATGGAATGCTTATGTATTAACAAGATACCATGTTTAAATGATTGAAAGGAGCATTTTTTCAAAATTCTTCTTTTTATTTATATTTAGCACTGCGCTCAGAAGATATAATTTATACATACATGATGAGAACCATGGATGAATGAATATTTTCTCAACAGTTAGCAATGAAGTTATTTGAATACAAATGTAATTTTTATCAACATCTTAGTCTTATAATTTTATTTAATCACAGTATAGCTTAAATGTAATCTTGCTTAAAAATATGAGTAATTTACTATAATGCAAAGGCTTAGTTACTTTTTATATTCTTATGTAAATTATTCATAAATACAATGTAATTATTTATTCTTAATGAAGAACACATATTTAATATATTATTTAATATGTGTATATGCATGTGTGCATATAAAATTTGTTATATTTTAGAGCAAAGTAAAAATGTGTGCTAAAACGGCAAAATTATTACTTTATTCTAGAATGCACTCTTTTTTCTTATTTAAAATTCACAAAATAGAAAAATATTCATTTTATTAAGTATTAAGTATTAAGTATCATAATGTTTATTATTAAATAAATGTAATAAGTTTATCTAACATTGATGTTGTTTACTTATGACATTTGGCGAAGCCAAGCTTGCCCGTCAGGGTTTAGGCGAATGAAGTTAGAAAGAGTGTGTCTTACGTTTTTTGAACAAAGCATATCCTACGAGGGTGGAAGTATGACTTGGATCATAGATGGCAGCACCATCTGGGTCTTCTAATTTAGAGTTGGGATACTTGAGAAGACCCAAGGCCGGGCACCTAACATCTCAAGAGGTATTAATTTGGAATACGAGCATAGAAGAGCTCACCACTACTAAACATGACGGATCTTTTGTTAACCTAGGATTCGAACTCACAAGCTTCCAATAACAAGAACGATGCCCTAACCAATCAGACCACCAAGGGGCTCTAAAATTGATTAACTAATAGAATATTGTGAAATTAGGTTTCAGTATCGTTTATGTAGAAATTTCTTATTAAAATATTTAAAAAAATAAATAATGTTCTTAATAATTTGATTTCAGAATAGAAACTAGGGAATTCATTTAATCCTATTTTGAAATTTGAATTCAAATTAAACTTTATCAAACATAAATATTTAAATAATTAAATTGAGACATATTTACTGACAAAATGTATATTTCAAATTAAAATTAATTAAGGGCATAATTAAGACAAAAGTTAATACAAAAATTATTTATTCATAAATAAAAATCTTTTAAACTAACTTAATAATTTGTAAATAATATTACTCATATAAAATAAATTCTTTCTCAAAACAGTTTTGAAATGAAAATTTTTGTGTCATTATTATTAAAAGAAATTATTTGGAATAAGTGCCATTAGATAAGTAAAAATTCTCTTTATTAACTACAAATTTAATTATTTTATAAAATAGTATTGTAAAGACGTCTTTGCAATTTTAATAAAACAAAATATTTATTTTGAAGAAATAATATTAGATAAGTTGAATTATACGTTAAAAAATTGTATATTTTAAAAACATTTATTATATTTTATTTTATTAAACAGGTTTCAATAAAACACTTTAGTTTAGAAATGTATGCCACTGCAAAAATCTTTATTAATCATTTTTAATTCAAAATAGAGAAAATTTCAAACAATAATATAAAACTTCATCAAAAACATTCTGAGATAATTAAAGGATCATAAAAATAACTAAAATCATTATCATCGTAATAAAACATTAAACTTTTCTTCTAGTGATGATAACTTTAGTTCAGTAACGGTTTAATAATACACTAAAAGTTTCTCATCGTAATAATTTTAGCTTAATTATTTTATAATAATATAATTAAATATAGTCTATTAAATATAGTCTATATATATTAAATATAGTCTTTTACAATTTTCTTGCTTCAATTTTTTGCCTCATGCTTTTTTAAATGCTAAAAATAGAATCAGGAAACTGAATTATGTTTCTGACAGCTTTTTAAGGAAAAATAAATGAAATAAAAAATTTACATGCAGTAAAAGTAGTTGCATATGTAAATATAGAAAAAATTAGTTATGAGTTCTTGTTGTCGAATGTAGCTTTGTTACTAACTGTAAAGTTGAAACTTTTGATACAGTTTGAAGATATAGATTGAGAGAGAAATCTCAAGAAATAAATTTTTGTAAGAAATTGGAGGAAGAACGCACTGATAAAATCTTTATTTTTACTAACATATGCACATATTTAAATTTTTTGCTTTATGTGGGATGAAAATTGAATAAAACATTCATATATATTACTTTTTTTTAAAACTTGCAGCACCTGTATTTCAAAAAGAATTTCCTTCCAAATTACTTTGCTTCTGAAAACTTAAATTGAAAGTAAGATAGTTTGATAACTTTTAAATGTTCAGGTAAATTAAATTTTATTTTTAATTTGAGAATTCTGTAAATTTTATATTATTAGAAATTAAGAAATAAATGATTTTTTTTCTTGAGCTGATGAAAATGTATTTGCTATCAGGTATATTTAATTAAGGAATACGCTCAAATATTCTGGTAATTTCAGAATTCATTTAAAGAATGATATTTTAAAAGAGTTTGAAAATTTTAGTGCTTTAAGTTTTAGTGTTGTTAATTTATTCAAGTATTTGTCTGTGTTATTTATTTATGCGTATTTGTGTTAGTCATTTGCCTTTATCGGTCATACTCGTTTGACACATATTTTATTTAATGAACCAGCAACTTTGTGTCTAAGTTGTAAAAATAACCATATATATCTTAATTGAGTGCCCTTGTTTTGATCAACATCGTCTTACTTTTTTTCACATTGTTTTAAATTTGATTCAAGTTTTACACTTGATTGGGTAAAAATCTCATCTTAATCTTTTTGCCTTTATAAGGGTTATCAAAGTTTTGCACTGCCTTTAATGCCTTTTAATATCATACACTTCATCTGTCTTATTTTGTTTCCTAAATAAGAAAAATATTTGTGTCTAGAGTTTCTTTGATATGAACTTATGTTTTACCAATTTTTACAATTGACATTTTATTGTATTTTATTTTTGATTTTCTGAATTCTTTTAACTTTTTGTATTGTGTAGTATATCCTTTTCTGGATTTTGTGCCAAAAAAAGACACTCACTAGATGTGTTAGTCATCGGTATGAGTGTTAGTTTTCTTCATATGATTTATTTATCGTCTTATGTGTCTATGATAGGTATGTGAGTAAATTAGCTATCATTATGTGTGTATCTATGATAATAATTTATGTGTGCATTTGTTACTTATATTCATATATGTGTCTTTGTAGTCTTACATGCTTGTACAACATAGAATATTAAAACTTCAAAAAGTTTTAAAAACCAATCTTTTTTTGAATTGAAAATCAAACTCAATGAAAATAAAGTAAATTTCAAATAAATTTTAGTTAAAAAAATATTTAAAGAACCTCCAAATTTCGAAAAGAATTTCTATTAAATTGCGAAATACCGAAAATACTGCCAAAATAAAGTATAATCGTAAATACCAAATAAATTAAAAAAAAGAACAGAATTATTTCTTAAATAGATCCAAGCTATTTAAAACAACATAAACAGTGAATATTTAAATGTGACACGCATTATTATGAGTTTATATAAGAAAATAATATAATAAAAATCATAAGAATAAATGAGAATTATTAAATTTAACAAAACATTGAAATAAAATTAATTTTTCAGAAGATCTGAATCCCTATCTTATTCTAGTAATTGTGAAATACTTCTTTTTCAAAGAAAAGATGTTTTATATTTTCCGCATTTTCTTGACAAAATTAGTTTTTGTTCTTTGGGAAGAAGATCTTAGTCTTTGTTATATTCTAGTCATGTCCAGTTCTTGGAATTATATGAAGCTCCATACCATACTTTGATCCATTTCAATAGGTAGTCCTTAATAAAATGGGAAGTATTTTAAAAAATATTCTTATTTTCTTGTTTTCTAACAAATAACTGAGATTCAAGCAAATTCCAATTCTTCATTTTGTGCAATAAAATTACTGTATTTCAGTGTTATGAAAAGTTTATTATGAATGGTGAAACAGTTTTACATGAAAAAATTAAGGATGTTTATGAAAACTAAAGAAGGATTTTTTAATGAGTATTCCAGTGTTAATATATATTTAATTAAATATCAAAATGAGTTATGTTGGAAAAACTGTAGAAATGTATTCTGCAATGAACGAATTAATACTTTCTGTATTAAAATGTATTTAAACAATACTAAATTGAAATCATTGTAAATATATCCTTGTTTTATAAAGGAAAAAAACTAGAGGCATGTTCGAGCAAAAGGAATTCGACGTCGTACATATTTTTTCTCTTCGTAGTGGTTACGTATAAAGGATATTTTTAAAAGGGGAAAAAGAACCGTATATATATGTTCATATATGAAGCAAGAATTGTTCCAGTTAAAATGTTGTAATTAATTATATAGCGTTATAAACAATATTGAAACATGTTAAAATTAGCTTTAATTACACAATTTAATTAACTGAAAATGATGCAATCAGGATTTTGAAATGAAACATAGCTTACTTTTTAAGTTAACCAGAGACTACTTCCCAACATAAATTTCATTCTGTTCTAAGAAACCGGTCAAAACCATGTTTGGTAGACACACAAAATAAGTATTTTATTTATATCGATACTAATTTAATTTAAGAAAATTTTAAAATATGAATTAGGCCAAACACATGTGATAAACTTGGTTGTGAATTTGTAGGTTACGATATAAAAAATGTAGTATCTTGGAAAGAGAGATAAAGACGTAGTTTTAGCATTAAAATTGTGAATAAAATGTCTACAAGAGTATAAAAAATTTTTTTCATTTATTTTACACTTATGTATTTTATTTCTTAATATCATAGTAGTAGTATAGACAAAAATAGAAAGAAATGTGTATTAAATTCAATTTTAAGTGAAGAATCATTTCACTGTCTTACGTAAAATATACTTACTCCAAAAAGTTGAAATCCGACCTTCAAATCACGACTCCAATCGCGATTTGAAGGTCGGGTTGAAAATAATGATATTAATACCAATGAATAAATTGAAAATAATAAAAGTGTGTGTTTTTCTTATTTTTCTTATCCACCCTAATTTTGTATCCCATATAAATTTTTATATTTGATTGTGTTGTTATGTAATCATTAACAGTTATTACATTTTTAAAGTATGTCAAATTTTGAGTGTCTCTTTTAAATAAGAAACTGAGGATTGTAAGAAACACTAGCATTGTATTGTATCATTTGTTAGTGTTGTCTGAATGTATACAATCATTCAGATCTTTTATTCATGATGGTAAACATAAACATTTAAAATAGCTGGGATTCATTGAATATATTCTAAATGTAGGGATGTATATGAGTGAACTTTCAACTCCCAATAAAATTTTATATTAATTATTTCATAATTAAAACTTATAATTAAATATATGTGATATGAATCAGTATGTAATATGTATTTCTTTTTATGAAAGAAAATATTGAACGATGAAGTTTAAAGAAATGTTTAATATTATCAAGTAAAGCCTAATTCCTTTAAATGCTATTTAATTTCTTTAAATGCTATTTTTTGACTGTGCACACCTGACAGTTGAGGAATTGACGTTACCAAATAATAAAAAAATACCAATAGTATTTACACTTTCTAACAAATTTGCCACAAACTTGTAAAACTTTAAGTGTTAATTTTTTAACACCACGGTAGCTACTTATCTCCTTTCCTTTATGTGAAAGTGACTTTAAGTTCATAAGGATATGTATTCATATGATTATTATATTTTGAATAAGTATCTATGTACGTAAAATTATAAGAAATATAATTAAGTAAATTTATAAGAAATATATTGTATTAAATGTACCATATTTGATTTTTCGTACTTCAATCGTTGATTTTTTCATAAATTCAAATATCAAAAGAATTATGGGTGAATGATAAATATTAAAAAATAAAATAATTGGCATCACATACATCTGTAAAATAATGAAAGCGGAAAGTTCATGGACACAATAAAACTTGTGAATATTTATATCTTTTTCTTTTTAATTATTATATAACTTGCACATTTATAAAACTATTCCTGTGGATTAAATATTATTTATCTACTTAATAATAATTTTCGTTGTTACAGAGAAGACTTAATCAAAACGTTAAACTTTACCAATTAAATAAATACTGCTTTTAATTTGGTGGGTTAACTAATTACCAATTTACTATTATAAAACAATAAGGATATTGTAGCTTACAAAGATACAGTTTTTATAACTATTTGACATATTATAAAGATCAATACAGGGATTCAATATCCATTTTCAATTGTTTTCTTCTTTTGCGTTATTTTTTGCAAAGTGATCTGTATAGCTCAAGTTAAAAATTGGTACTACAATATGTTAAATAAATGATTATCAATTGATTTGTCATTTCATCTTACAACAAAGAAAAAAGACAAAAATTATACTTGCCAAAATTGTATAATATTATATCATCTATAATATTTATGTGCAAAGAGACTTCGAGAATCTATTATCAAAAACGTTACGCTTTTCAATTTTTTAACTTTAAAAATATAATATTTTAAAAGTTTTTTTAATTTAATTTATCAAGTAAGTTTGATTTTACTAATAGCCTTTCGAAAATAATTTATAGATATTTTTTATTATATTTCTACAATTATGAGGAAAAATAACTTGACAGAAGTTTTAGGATTCGAAATTTATTGCAAATTTAAAGCACAAAAACTTATCTTTAAAATTAGTAAAAAAGAGGAGCTGTTATGCATTAATTGACTATAAAAAGTTGTTTTTTATGCTGATTGGAGTTAAATATTAACTATTAACTTACTTCTTGAAGTAAAGCCATTTTAATATAAATTATATGCGTTGTGCATACAGTAATAATTCTTTTATATACCATTAAATAAAATACTTTTATCACTAGAGAAAAATACATTATTAATCAAAATCAAAACACTAATTGGCAGAAAACAGTGATAAAACTACAATAAATTGAACAAAAGTATATATATATATATATATATATACTTTTATTAATTTACAACTTACTATATTACTTATATATATATACTTTTATTCAATTTACAACTTACTCAATTTACATATATATATATAACAACATTTCGAAAACATAGAAATGTAAGAAAACTTGGCTAACATTTAAATTTTCAGAAAATACATAAATATATATATTAATTTATTGATAAAAATTTACGAATACAAACAAGCCGAGATAAAAATTATTTTACGCACTTCAATAAATAATTTACCACCAATTAATGTGTAGGGGATAAAAATAATACTTTTAGTTAAATGCTATTAAACTTTGATTATAAAATTACTGATTGTCTACAATGATACTGTTATGTTTTAATCATTTTTGTAACACAATATGATGAACTATAAAAAACTGTATATTAGGGAATCAGGTAATAACTCTTTGATGTCATAGAAGTCTGAAAACGGCACTAAAATGTGCATTTAACCCATTTTATGACTTCTGAAATAGAATAAACTATTCACAAATGCCAGTAAATAATATTTTACAGTCAACTTGCCACTATATTTTTGTAAAAATATACTAAAATCTACTTTATTATTAAATAAAATCTAAATAAAACTTTTGAACTAAGAATAACGTTTTGTAATAAAATACTCAATAGTGGTAAAAAATAATTATTAAAATAAAAAGAGTGTAGTCTTAGAGCATGCTCGTGTGAAATGTATTTTATTTATTTATTTAATTTATATAAACAATATATAAGTTATCATATTAGAAAATAAAAATTTATTATTTAAATTCTACAAAAGGTTATAACTTTTAAATATAGAGAAGAAAAAAAGAATAAAATAAACTTGATTCATAAAATTTGAAACATTTAAAACTATTAGTAAATCGTTATCATTATAAAAGCAAGTAATGTAAATTAAGTCTTATGCTTGCAAAAGAGTAAGGAATGGTGTCAAAAATAGGAATGTTAATAAAAGTAAATGACAACTAAATTAATTTTTCATTTAAATATTCACAACGGAAAACCAGAAAATGAATTTTCTTTATTTGTTAAATAATGATAATGCTATGCAGAGAGATAAAAATTTTACAATCTATTCTTAAAAAATTCATACGTTTTCACTGCCGTCGAAAAACATTCCACATAATATTAATAAGCAAATATTCATTAACTTCTTAAATATAATATTCCTGATCTCAAAACTATTGCTTATGATGACAAATAAATAATTAAATACTTTTGAAACATGCAACATGACAACAAAAATGTAAAATTCCTCCAAATGTGTTGATGGAATAACGCTCAAATTTTAAAAGGTTCTAAAATTAATAAACCCTTAGTAAAGTTGCTTTGTACTTTAGGAAAATAAATATAAATTTAATCTGTTTATATTTATGCATTATTTAGCTCATCTGTGTAGCATACAGTGGGATATTCTGCTAAGTAATAAAGTTTTGGTATTTTTCAAAACAAATTAAATGAATGAACTCATGAATTATTATAATGCTTGATAAAATTCTCTAAGAAAATTTTCTTTCATGACTGTTTCATGCTGAAAGTTTAATAATAAAGACCTTATACATGGTTTAAAATATTTTTCTAAAATTAGGGTGAAGTTATATGTAATACAGATACAAACATACGAATGATAAAATTATTTTAATCTCATATCCATTACTTAAAATGATAGAAATATTTTTGGTGTTATTGAAAGATATAACTCATTGACCTAATTTATACAATTTCGAGTTGATATTATCACTTAAGTAATTAGTGAAAATAACTATTTTCTATATTTTGTTAAAATATATCACTTTTATTTAATTTCTTTCTTTTAGAAGAATTATAATGTTCTTAAGTTAGATGTTGGAAGTATCTATAATAAATTATAGTTATATTTCAATTAAATATTCTAAATACATACTCAATATGAAATAATTACTACAAAGATGTTTATAATTTCAATTTAAAAACTTAAATAGTACAAAACAAGTATGCTTGGATTCATTGCTTTTCGTATTCTTTGGAATTACTTAATCTTAATAAGTACAAATTATTAAAATTTATTAGTCTTTAAAATGGAAAAAAGTGAATTAATATATAAAATTTAAAAAGAAAAAGTTATACAAGATGATCTGTTTTTATTATGTTTCAACATTCTTTTTTACTTTGAAACAAACAGACATCTTTTCATAGTCGTAGCTTTATTTATATTATTCAGTGGTAAAAAAGTTATTTAAAGTGTGTTATGGAATTTTATAATTAAAGAAAAAAGCTCTCTCTTATTTGGTTCTCTTATTTTCTAAATAAAAACAACTGAAAATATTTTTTTAAGAATAAAATGTTTTCACGATGCGTTTAGTAAAAATATTTTGTCTTTCTGCATTTCTAGTAATAAATTGAATTAATCATGTCCTACCTAATTCAAATAAAAATTTACGATAAAAATTAAATATTTATATATATATATATATTAAATAAATACAATAATTTTTTATATTCTAAATGTTTTCCATTTTACGAAAAGATTTTAAGTAAAATCTTCCCAGTTTATTTAAATATATAAAATGCGTATCTACATGGGATAACGAGTTAAAATGATCATATTGAGGTTAAGAAATATATATATATATATATATATATATATATATATATATATATATATA
>JAPDSC010075500.1:460442-482281 GCA_026290005.1 Latrodectus geometricus | reverse complement strand
ATATATATATATATATATATATATATATATATATATATATATATATATTATATAGCTTAAGAAATTAAAGTCTTATAAATCGATTTATTCTAAAAATATAATATCAGTTAGTGTCTGGTACTTTTATATTAATGCCAATAGTTTGTTGACTGGTGTTAGCTTTGAATTTTTTATAATAAAAAGAAATTATAAATCATTTTATTGATATATTTAAAGTGAAGGCATAAACGTATGCTTTAAATTAACATTTAAGAGTTAATATATTTATTTTAAACTTTTAGACCTATTTATGAGAAAAGTTATGTAACAAATCTCAAATTTTATAAAAGTATACTTAATTAAAATTTTATTAATAATAGAAAAATAAGTTTTAAAAGAAACAAAAAAAAAATTAAAAATTAAAACATTGAATACAATTCTATTTCATGTTCAAAGCATATAAAATAATTTAACATTAATAAAATACAAGTGAAAATTTTCATTTAAGAAATACTGAAAACATTTAAAATTTATTTTCAGTTGTTTCAGCAGCTCTGTAAAAATATTTTTGCGTTTATACGGAAGAAGAAATGAAATAAATATGCACAGGTAATTATTTATTTTTTATATAAGTATCACAAAATTATATTCAGAAATAAACTTAATTTCAAACTTCCCAATTTTAAAATAATTCTGTAACTTAAACAAAACTTAATTTTTTATTATATGCAGAGTATAAACGAAAAATTTGTATGTAAATCAGTTGTTGCTAATAAATTTAAGACATAGAATGAATTCATTGTCTACGAAAATTTTAAAATGAATTATTAGAATTTTCTTGAAATTAATATTTTAATTCACATTAAGAAATAACTCATTTTCACACAAGAAAATGATGATTTCTATATGACATTTCTTAAATAGAAAATCTATTCACTCTAAAAGATAGAATTACAAAACTGATATGAAAATTAATTAAAGCGTTATAAAAAAATAAGGGGAGTTGCAGTCACAGTCAGAAATGTGTTGAATCAAGATCAGAGTTAATGAATTACAAATTATGTTCTCTCTTGTTTTCCGTTTATCTTACTTAATATTCTATCACATTCTTTTGTGAATTCAAGTTTATATTTTAGTCTTTATGAATTTCATTTAAACATTTGATTAAACATTAAACTTTAATTTCATTTGAACATTTTATGTTTTATTTGATCATGAACTTTCCTTGATTTAATTTACATCTATTTTATTTGATAATTAAGTTTTTATGTTCTACACCACATACTTTCAATAAGGGCAAACTATTGTGTTATTTTTGTGGCTATTATATCATTAATTAATTGCGAATTGATCTTATTATAAATTGAAACATCAGTTTTAAATAAATATATTTAAACTAGAATAATGTTCACACTATTAAAAGAATAATAAAGAACTGTGAAAATTTTAATCTATTTAAACTGCTCTTTTGGGATGTACCACTTACTTTGGGCATTTTCAAGAGTTTTCTCAATGTTAGCTAATAATTCACGGAAACATTTCCTTTGCATTCTTGGAAAGCGTATTATAACCTAAATGTTGTGAATTTATAGATGCAAATTTGACACTCAAGATAATAAAGCTTTGTCAACTTTTATTTCTATATCAGCTCTAGGATAATAACCCTATGTTTAAAGCATGTGTATTCTTTTCTGCATTATTTTATTAAGCATAAATTCCATGTAATACGTAGTTATGCATAATACAGCGATTCATACATATTAAACCGCTGATAGTTTTTAAGTGTTTTTGCTTACTTTACTTTAAAAAGTTGACGCTGAATTTAAATTTGCGAATAGTTCAAAATTCTCTACTGTTTGTTTTTTCCAAAATAATTCAATAGATTCCGAAAAAAGTACTGAAATAAAAAAATAAAAAAATGTAAATATATAAACGTATCCATCAGCTTTTTAGACAATTTTTTATATTAACTGGAGGAGAAAATTTATTGTTCAAAAGTTTATAAAATAGTATTTCATAAAATAAGCTCTACATATGTTATACTCAATTTCTTTACCAACAAAAGGTCAAGATTTTTAGTGCATAGATATATTGATACGAAACTAAATTTCAGTCTCTCGGCTTACACAAAGGAATCTTTCTAAAAACTTTCATTTTGTTATTGAGGGTCGTATCAGGGATTTAAAATTTACAGTCAATATAATCTGAATTCTATAAGATTTCAGACAAAAATTTTATATATCTATCAATGTTAATATTTCATGTGAAATATGCTTTTTATTTATACTATTTTTTTTAAAGAAAATTCTACAATTCAAATAAACTTTATAAGTAAACTATAAGGTAAATAAACTATAAGGTAAATAAATACGTATTAATCATTTTCGTGTAAGGTCGTGAGGGATATAATATAATGGATAAAATATAACTGATTATAATCTTTTTATGTTTTCATATCTGAAATTTCAATGCAAGATAATGTTATTCTTTTAATTTGAAATATTGTATTTCGCATTCGAAGTATACGTAGAAATTTCGATAAAGTTTTAATTTTCTGTTGTGTTCACTTATTTGATTGTATTGATTTTGTTGCTGGCTTACAAAATTAAAAATAATTTCTAAACTAAAGTGTTTTTAATAATTGTATCAATTTGACTTTAAATTTCATTTCTAATATAAAATGTTTTTGATACATTTATATTTTTTATTTTCATAATAGATAACTAAGAATAAAAAAACCGCGAAGAATTTTTTTCTTCAACGGGAAATGAAAAAAGGCTTTATTTTGGAAAAATATATTACATATATATATATATATATTACATAAAGTTATATATATTATATAAAAATATATTACATATATAATATATATATATATATTTATATTATATTTTTACATATATTATTTCAAGCAAATTTGCTTGAAATAAATTCTCTTTTTTATTTTCTTAAAAAATTAGAAATTTTCAGTGAATAATTGGATAAATATTGGATGATAATTTATAGCTGTTTAGTTTGTTATATTTTTATTAAAAATATTTCATTAATATATTTTATTGTTTTTTAAATTAAAAATACTTATATTACCACGTAAGTAGTACAAAATGAATCAGAAATTAAGAAAAACAAACTATTAAAAATATGAGATTTGCTTTCAACAATTGGAAAAAAATCACGTTTTAAAGTGACGAAAACACACTAGAATTTTCAAGACACTGGATTTAGGATATTAACGATATATGAGAAATTTTATTCATCCAAAGTCTCTATAATTTATGTGTTTTTAAAACAGTTATGTATTTTTTTTGTTTTTAATCCTCTTTGTGGCTTTGTGTTGAAATGATTCTACATTTTAACGAATAAAGAAAACAAAGTTTTTAGAAACGACAGTGATTTAGCTTTTAATTGTTATTATTCTATCGAATACATTCAGTAAAAGTAAAATGTGTGAACAGTAATAAATTTTCTTATATCACACTATAATTTAACTTTATAATGGTTCTTTGGAATTTAAAAATTACATAAGAGTTGCATGAAAAAATTATTAAATGACATTATAAGAAACATCAAAGTTTTATGCATCAAGGATTTGAAAAACTAAATTTACAATTAGTAAGATTAAAACTACTCACAATAATTTTATGGAGCATGATGAGACAAGGAGATATTTTTTAAAATGGTCCACAAGAAGTTCTAATGAAAACATTTCTTAAAATGGGCTTCAATTGATGTAAACTCATCATAAAATTTATAAACAATAATCCTAAATGAAAAATTTGAAAAAAACTGAAAGAAATTCACCCAATATAAGAAATCAATATTTTTAATACGCATTTTAAACGCAATGCAATCGAGCCTTCTTTGAAACGAATTATCACTAGTAATAGAAAATGAATAATTTAAAACAATATTAATCGAAAAAGATCATGGTCATGGCATGATGAACCAGTACAATACATATCAAAAACTAAGTTGCATAAAAAAAAGATCATGTTGTCAGTTTGGTTGGATTGCAAAGGTGTTGTTCATTTTCAGTTGCTTCCAAACAACCAAACGATTAACTTAGATATTTACTGCCAACAACATATGAAATTGGAGGAAGCAATAAAAGATCAATAACCAAAATTGGTGAATTGCAAGGCAATCACTAAAAAATTGAAATTACTTTCTTTCCTAACCAATAGTTTTAAGTATTGAAAAGGGGTAAAAAATGAATACTTTCAAAATAATAATTTTCGCATTATTAAAGAATTAAATAAAAAATATAATCAATTTAGTGATATGAAATAAATAGAATCCAATTATTTGCTATTGTAATTTATAGAATAAAGTTAATATTTTGTTAAATACAAAATTTAAAGCATTACAATTTTAAAATAATAAAATGATATTTTTATAATTTAAAAATTAACCATTTCTTATACTTAAAATATTTCATATTTTACACATTTTTCAATATTGAGGAAATTTAAAAAGCTTAATTGCATATCTTATAGGTTTTCTCTTTCAATACAGTTTCGTTATTCTTTTAATTTGGGGAAAATCGTAACCGATTAATAATATGGGAATTTGACATATGTTGTGTCAATCAAAAATTGATATACGTGACAAAATATAATTCTTTTTCTTCTTCGAAATACATTAATCCAAATGTTATTTTATTCCACCTATTTTTCCGAAATAGATAGAAAAACCAATAGATTTTCAGGTGCAACCAACCGATCTCTTCAAATTCTCAACATCTTCGACCTGTCATATCGATCTCAGTATTTGTGTGTAGAATCTTAAAAGTAAATATTATTTCCTAAATGTCGGGACAGAATATCAATTGCAATTGAAGAAGTTTTATTTTGGAACTGTGACTTCAAAGGCATTTATTTTTAGAATCTTTTTATTATAAATGTTAAGCATTGCTTTTTCATATAGTTAGATTTGAATAATACAGAAGAGTATTCAAATTTTTTTCGAAGAAAATAACTTCACTGTAGTTCTTGACATATCAGTAACACAGTTTCTTTTATTTTGATAAATTGGATGATTGAATCGGAAAATCAATATGAGTAATGAATTTGGAATTTTTTGTATATTTTTATTTCTCAAACATAAATTTTTGACTAACTGATATTTATTTTGGCTTAAAATAATTTTTTAAATATATTAAAATTATTTATTTTTAAATATCTTGCTTACCATTTTATAGATGTAAATTTTTAAATGAAAATTTCATGTGCAAACATTTAAGCTATAGAATATATTTTAATTGAAATTTCATTTCTATTTTACAACTGATTTTAATAAATAAATAACTTATCGTATTTTTCCATAAAAAGTTACCATGCCATGAATTCACATAGCTCGTAACCGTTTGAAAATTTAGTAATCTATTTCACGTTTAAAACTTATGTACTTATTATGAATACTTATAAGTTTCCTCAGTTTTAAGTGTTATATGAATAATTATAAAATATAGTAAATATTACTAATTTTTATGAATATTTATAAACTAAAATCTTTAACTCAATTTCAAATTATTGTTTATTTAAAATTCAAAATAAAGTTTTACTCATTTATCTTTATTTTACTGTATCATAGCATTATTTTTATTTCAATATTTAGATTCATAATTCGTTCCAAAATATGACATTGTGTTGTATGTATTTAATTATTATTAACTAAATTAAATTGAAGTAAAAAATATTCATTTTATTAAATACAAACAACAAATAGTGAGCGAGAGATTAACAACTCTCTTCTGAGTTTATAATGTATAAGTGAAAATTAATTTAGTTCTCTTCAAGAAATTTTAAATCATCGAGAGTTCAGTTCAGTTCAAATACTATTTGGATAATATTATTGAGATAGTTTCCACGAATCTGGTAATGAATAGCTAAATTGCTTTAAAATGTCCCATTTTTAAAAAAAGTATTTTAGACATGTTTAATTATATTTTTCATAATACATTAAAGTGAAAATTTTAGACTGGTTATTAAATTTATCAATGAATCACTTACTTTGGATATATTATAAAAAATATTTATGGATTTATGTATGTTAGTGGTCTATAAGTTTTGAGCTTTATTATGATTTTTAGCATTCATTTTTTATACTTAGCATTTATACTTAGCTTGCAATTGATTATAAATTATTTTTTTATTAATTTCGTACATTGTACAATTATGTTTTTATTAATTTTGTATAATTTCGCACATGCGTAACATTAGAAAATATTATGATTAATACAGCTGCGTATTACTTATGGAATTTTCTAATGCTAATCTATTACTTCAAGTAATGTAATAAAATTATTAATTAAATGTTTATGTTAATAATTGAAAGAAATTCTTGAGATTATATTTATTATTATTATTAAAATCAGAGATGCATTCCTTTCATTTTATTGAAAGTTGATAGAAGGCGTTTTCTGAATACAGTTGATTCTTGAAAGGAAAAATTTAATATATTCAGAAAGTACATGCTACTTTCTGTTAAAGAAACTTAATAGTATTCATTCAAAAGCTGAAACTTATTTGTAAAATGAACACGGCTGTCTACTACTTTTATTTCCTTTTATCTATTTTCTACTGGAAGGTTTTCATACAATGTTACGAATAACATCAGAAAATTTTGTTATGCCTTTTTGGTAAAATCTTATGAAAATAACCGAAAAATAGCTTTCTTGCGAAATACATGTACAAATATTTAAGAATTCCTTTTCAGTTCAAATTCTTGAGCTTGCTCTTATACACTTTTCCTTCCAAATATGATAAAGATTTAAAAAATAAATTGTTTGTAGAATTATGCTTACCAAAAGAAAATTTATCAATGTAATCCTAATAGGAAGATTTGTATGTATTTTAAAATATTTGTATTTATATTGTATACATAAATACATTAATAAATTTTGTTTCTCTAAGCGCTAAGAAGTAATCCCTTTTTTTAATAAGTTATATAATTTTATCAAATATATAATTTTATTTTGCACAATTTTATAAATTTTAGGCAATTAATTCAAAGAAAGAAAAATATTTTTATCTTTTTAGGAAAATGTTAAATATAAATATAATTTAGATTTTATATAAAATTTTATACATAAACACACACATTGTTTCTTGGAATATGACAAATTTCATGATATCACACACATCCGTGTATTTTAAAGTAATAAGAAATATTTGAAATTGTAATAATGTAATAGACTTGACATTTTTGTTGTATTTCATAGTTTTTGCCTTAAGAATTATGCTGAAATATCCTAAAGTATTCATGTCCAATATTTCTAGAAGGATAATAATATATTTTAATTTCAAAACGTTGAATAGGTTGGTAAAAGAAATTAGAAAATGGTAGAAAAATTGAGTGCTCTGAATGAACAATATGGTCTTAAATTAAGAAAATACGGAGTATAACTGAGTTTTTTTATAAACATTCATAGAAATTAAAATTTCTAATTTCTAATTCCAAAAGAGGAATTCAACAAATAAGTCTTTAAAAACGTATAACAATTGTTATGAATCAAACTATTTTGAGGAAATTATAAAACGTATTTATTTACAGATGGATTAAAGGAATTCATTTGTGCTACTTAAAATGAAGCAATAGTATTTATAGCAGAAATAAAAATTAAAGGTTTAAATTATATTATCCCACTTCAATTGATGTTAGAATAAAGTTATTTCTTTTTTATTGTTTTATTTTTCTTAATTAATACATTTTTAATAAAATATTAATACATCATATGGTATTAAAAGTTGCAAATTATTGAAAAAAGTTTTTGATTCAGGAACAGTTTTGTGAAATTAGTAATAACTTAGCGTACGTCTTGGGCTTCGTTATCAAGAAACTCATGTTGAGTTATAAAAAATTATTTTTCTAAAATGATTTGCTTTTTATACTACATAATAATAAATTTTATTGCAAAAATAAAGGCACTTATATTAATTCACGTTATATTGTAATAAAAATTTTAATAAAAATCCAAATCATAAAGTAATTCTGAAATAAATAAATAAAATTAATGAAAGAGATAAAATAAAATAAATTGTAATAGTGACTTAAAAAAAATTTATATTTTAGATAGAAAAATTTTATGTTATACGAGGTTAAAGCAATTTTTTTTAAAAATCAATTAAGAAAAAAAAAATTATCTAAGTATACTTTAAAATTAAAATTTGAAAAATAAATATATACATAAAGATTACTTGAAAATAATTTTCGTACCATTACTCTTTTAGTAATTTATCATTGTCTTATTAAAATCAATGTTTAAAATAATGAATTTTTTTATTCACAGAAAGCCCTTATGTTTTATTTCGTTATCCATCAATCAGTTACAAACTAGATTAAAAAATTCATAGAAGTTCCGTAATTATTTTTTTTGTCATTTTTAATGTTCTTCAGATTGATAAATTTAGCATTTTCTTTTGACTATTATAAATCAATGCATTTTGCTATTTTATTTTTTTAATTTAAAAATTTCTCAAATTATTAGACTATAGGCAATTTTTAGATTGCTTTTATTTTTGATTATAAATTATTGTCATTAAATAATTATTTAATAAAAAGAAAATGCATATTATCACGGTTTAAAAATTATAATTACACGAAAGTAATTTGTTATTCTTAGCTTGACTTTTAATGGAACATTTTTTGAATAAAGTTCTTTTCTGTTTTTATCATTTATTATTTTGAAAATTTGAGGTTTTAAAAATAGAGATATTTAACTTTCATGAATGCAAACTTTTTAATCATTGTCTTCACATGCAGATTTAGTAGTGATGTTACATTAAAGTTCGAATTTCAGATTGGTTTTTGTATTGAATTGTATTTAAGGGTTAAATTAACAACTATCGTGTTCATTTAAATGTTTAATCGCATATAATCATTAATTACTCTTAACTCTTTCTATTGCGTATTTTTAATAAACTTAAGTGTTTAATATATTAAAGTCTTTTAGAAGTGTATTGTATTTTTAAATTTATTTTTACTTATTTCATATTGTTTGATTTATAAGTTCAAGTATAGAAATTATTTCGAATCTAAAACTACACTTCTAAATTAAATATTATTTTTTAAATAACACGAAATCTATATAATCTTAATAATATTATAGTGAAAATAATCTATATAATCTTAATAATATTATAGTGAAAAAACTGTTGTCCTGTAATGATCTAATACATTTTCTATAATTTTGTGCTTAAATATAAACACGAAAATATATTTCACCAAAACTATAAAAAAGCAAAATAATTGAAAAAGATATATATTTAGTGATATCAATTTTTTTACTATAATATTATTAAGATTAGTTTAGAGTTTTTTAAGAATAAAGTAGGTAAATATAAAAAAGTAAAACTTTATTTGTTATATTTTTTGTACATAATTCATTCTTTATCTATGATAAATGGGATCAGAAATAGTTATATGGAACTGTTTTAAAAATGGCAATAAAATATTTATTTGAGTTACAACATTTTTATTTTTTCTTAATAGGGTCTTGATTTATATTTTAAATTGTTGTAGCATTCAGAATTTTGTCTTGTAGTGTATTAAAAAGTTCTTAGTTCAAATTTTTTTGTAATTAACTTTAACATATAGAAAAAAAAACTACTTGAACTAGCTATTTCTTTGATAAACTATTAATAAAGAATGATGGGAAAGCCTGTTAATTATTACTTCTTTTATGGGAAAAACCACTGTGATATAAGATGATTTTATTCGCAGATGAAATCGTGTTTGCTTAAAAACATTTATTCAAACAATTGATATTTTTATGAGGTATGTTTCATCAAAAACTTTCATAGTGTGGGTTCATCATGGCAAAAATATTTAAATTTTCTAATTTTTTAAAATTTCTTAAAGTGTTTTTCAAACGTTTTGATACATATATAAAAGCAGAAAATTTAATATGGTAAATTTTTTGTTCAAATTCCCAAGAATTCGTGTTTCATTTTGAAATTTTTCTTACAATGTTTCTTATTTTTATTTAATCAGTTTTAGTAATCTGAATAATTAAAAGTTTTTAAGCGAGACAAAATGAAATTATTGTAAGAAGTAAAGTTAGTTTTTTAATTTTAAAACAAAAAGAACACATTCTCCAGTAAAATAAACATTAAGTTTTTTCTGCATCTTTAATTACAAAATTACAATAAAATTGGATAACCTGCTTTAAAAAATGTTATTATTTACAGAAAATGCATTTTTAAATAAATACATTGAAAATTAAATGTCAGAATTTTAGAAAACTCTATTTCTTAAGCAAGATATTCATAAATATTGTTTTTAAACAGATTACATTTTTTTATTTCAAAAATTTATAATAATTTTTAATTTATAAATTTATAGTAATTTTTAAAATTATAAGAAATGTCCCTATAATCATAAAAATATATGTATACACTTGTATTAGCACTAATAATCATAAGTAAAATAGATAAAATAAACGATGATATTCCTTATATTCATTGTCAGAATATATTTTTTGTCTTCTTCATCTTTATTGATTGTAGTAGATTTGATTATCTTTTTGTTTTTAAACTATTAATTTAAATAAAATAAATTTTTATGTTCTGTTAAAATAAAACCTTAAAAATCATGAAGAAATTTAAAATCAATGAAGTTTACAAATAGTTTATTTTTATAAAATAATTATCTTTGTTTTTAAAGTTGCAGTCAATTTATATCGTTTTTTAGTATTATTTCAGTATTCATTACAAAAAATATAATTTTTGTAATGCATGCTATTTTCTTTATTCAGTTTAAAGCAAAATTCTTTTGAATAGAAGAGTAAATAAATTGGAACTCAGTATATTTGATATGAAATGCATTAAATTATTTTTCATTATAAGATAAAATTTACAGTCAAATATAAATTTAATATATAAAAATTATCTTTTTTCAAAATTCCCAATTTCTCAATATTAAGAAAGAAAATGCATTTTTTCAACATACACCATGATAGTTAACCGAATTTTTTTTTCTTATTATAGGATTTCTTTTCAGAAAAAAAGCTAAATAATTGTTTTCCTTTGTTAAACGTTAAGCAAAAAAGAAAATATTGAAAAATTTGTTATTTTATGTTTTAAATAATTAACAAACTTTTAAGAATAAGTTTAAAAATATGAAATATAGTTTTCATGAACAACTATTGAAAATTTAATTGGTGGTAGATTACTTTAAACAAATTTGATTTAATGACAAAACAGTATTAAATGTTCTCGTAGTTCTCAAAAAAATAACAATTTAAATGTTCAAAAATTTTAACATTCCAATAAAATTCATAATTATCAAGTACCTTTAATGATATTCATTTTAAGGTACTAAAATTAAAATCTAAAGAAATGAATAAACAAATATGAGCTTGTATTAAATCTTTTATATTATTTTACAAAAATGTTAAATGGATTAAATAACAAATAAAGTAACAAATTGATATTGTAAATTTATTATTTTCTTTTAAATTTAGTTAGAGATTTATATATATGCTACGATAACTATGTATTTACTTTAATTAGGATTAATCTGTTAATTATGTATAACTATTAATTATTCCTAATTGCTTTTAAACCAGTTAAACGTGATAAATTATTTAATATTTATCACACTTACAGATTAAATCATGAAATCTGCAGTTTTTAGTGGAGAATATAATTAATTAAGATAATTTTGTAGAGTAATGATATCTTAATTGAAAAAATAAGATTTTTTGAATAACACTAAGCATTTGATTGTTAAGAATTTGAAGAACACCATAATAACTTAGAATATAATTTGCAATAATATATTTCAATTTAAAAATTGAAATAAAACTGATTCATTTATATTTTACATTCTGAATAGATTCTTTAACAGATATATTAGAAAAAAGCTGAAGGTATAAAATCTATACCGTAAAAGGTATTGAAAAAACAAAATGATCAATATTATTGAAAATAAAATAGATTGCTGTTTCAGTAAACTTATAATCGGTCCCCAAATAAAACAGAACTTTGAATTAAATAATTCTTTAAATTTACACTTGAATTTTAATTTATGTTAAAGTTATTTTTTATCAGTTGTTCTAAATATTATATTACACAATTTCCAATCTGCATTCAAGTAAGAATAATTTCATTATTAATAAAAATAAATGCTAAAATTCTGTGGAAAATAAGTAAATCTCTACAAACAATAACAGATGGTATGATTTGTTTTACGCGTGTAATAAAGCTATATTGATAAAATTTGATATAGGTTTATTAGAGTGTCTTTCACATTGGCAGAGCATGTTAGCCTTTCAGCAAATGTTCAAATCAATCAAGTACCACATTTAAATTTTGAATTTTAAATTGATAAAATACTACAAAAATGCCATAAAAATGGATTACACTCATGAAATTGCATGGATGACACTCTTGTAATTTTACGTAAATATATGTTAGTGAGACAAAAATGTATATATTACATCGTGTTATACACTTGAAAATAATTAAATATGATTTACAAATCTTAGTTGTCAAATAAAGAAAAAATAATAATATGCAATAAAATAAAGAATGATTAATGATATATGCAGTGTTAAATTGGACTACTAGAGATTAATATTTCAAGCAAATTAAAAACTGTTTTTGAAGTTTGAAGGAATAAAATAGTTTATATTTATATACAGTAATTTATTAATTATCTGTAAAAAAATCTGTGTCCTTGAATCACAAAGTTCATTAAAATACTGTTTGGGAAACCAAATAAAAAAGTTAATATGTTTGAAGTAATTAAAAGTTTTTAAAATAAATGAAGGTAGGAGTTATTACTTTATCATTTGTTTCCCTTAGAAATATGTTTGTGAAAATAATTTAAAATTTTATGTCGTAAAAAAAATTGCTTCCTAGAATATGTGCAAGCTTTGGAAAAATTATTTGAAAATATTTTATTTACTTATTTTACTCAAATTGTTATAAAAAATTCATTTCTGTTTGATTCATGTAAATTATTCATGTAGAAAATTACACTACACTCATTATAAATGAAATATATTATGACTAATTATACCAAATGAATTACTTTGAGAATTGATAGTCATGCAAGAAATGTAGTAAGTAAAATTCAATGCAAAAATTGTGTTGGCATTCTATCAATTAGAATAATGAATTTTAGCATTTAATGAGATTAAATTGATTTTATAATCCATTAGAGATTTTAGTAAGTTTTTTTGCATGTTATATTGGCATAAAAATCATTATAAAATCTATTGAACATATTTCGAATTCTTTAATTATGAAATAAAGTTCGCATCAAAGGTAAAGGCGGCTGAATGATGTTAAAAATATCAGTATAAGAACACATTTTTATAAAAGTATTATAAAATTGCAGGCTCAACGGTTTCATATAATAAACATAAATGTTCACAAATCAATTATATTCTTATTTTAAAGAATTTGAATTGTGAAAATATATCGCTTAGAAACGCTTTAAAACGCTTAGAAACAAATAAATAAATTAAATAACTGAATCATGTAAGTTTTCAACTATAATTTATACTTATCAAAATAAATCATTTTTACAATCATTTTATATCACCGGAGTAATTAATATTCCTTTTTCTGCACTAGTAAAAAAAGTTAAAATTAACCATTAAATGCAAATTATTCAATTGTGTATCAAAAATATTTCCTAAATTTTCATTAATATGAAGAATAAGTGAGAATAGCAATTTGTTCAAAGTAATTTCCCTCACAATGATATAATTACTTACTTCTGTTCCATTCAAAAAATAATTTAATAGTTCTAGGTTTAAACTCGCTAATCAAATTCATCAAACAATATGGTAGCACTTTAATATTTCTTATAACAATATTACCTCTTAATTTTCGTTAATGCATATGTGATCAGTTATATATAGAATTTCAAATATAGAGCAAAATATTCTCCATAAAAAATTGGTGAAATTCCAAATACTCTCATCTATAGACAGGTCCAAAGTAACATTCTGAGGTATAAAATTTTCGTAAATATTTATATTCTTTACTCTGTATTTATATACAATGCAATTAATATTCAAAGAATTAAGATTTCTTTTTTCATAAAATTATGTAATGAAGAACTAAAAATATTACTACAGATGGAGTGTAACATTAATATTTTACATACGATAAAATTTGTTTGAGTCCTCTACAATTGGTAGTGCTTTTAATATTCATATGCACATGGCAATATGATAATTTTCTGAAAATTTTTTTTTATCCAATAATATCTTTATCTTCTTAGAAGAATAAATACATAATTTCTCCAAAAAAATTATAAATTTTCTATCATATTCGAAGTATTTTGAGTTATAGAACACTTTTCTTAATAAAAGAGCCGATTTCACAAATCTCTGGGAAAACTTCAGAAAACTTCCAAGTATTCACTCTTGAATACTTCATTTATCTATACAAAGATTATCATGAAATTTAGTTTTTTAGCATGAGGAATGAAATAAAAAAATTAGGTTGTAGTATACTATAACTTTGTTTTTGAAAAATTGTCTGTCTTCAAAGCATAGTGACATTTGAATATAAAAACTTAAAGCTATTCTTGCAATAACTTACTCAGAATTATAGATAAGAAAATACCTTATGTTATATTTAGTAACAACCAGCAAGTTACTTTAAAGTATCTATAAATTATTATATGCTATAATTTTATGAATGATATAAAATGTTTTATGTTTTTAGGTTTTAATAAAAATAATAACGAATATATATATAAATTATTTTTAGTCATAACTTTCTTTTTTAAAAGATATTGAATAAATATTTATTCAAAATTCAGAAAAGAACGCATAAAATATATTTATTTGTTGTGCTTCGAACATAAAGACGAAACTCTTAAGTAAATCATTTTCTTTAAAAATGACAATGATTGGCATGGAAAGTTAAATTTAGAAATTTGAATTTCATTTGAACTACCAAGCTAAATGAATTTCAAATTGCTATAAGGTTTATCGAAGGCAAAAATGTTTTTGACAGAAATTTTACTTAAAAATGTGTATCCCTAAATAATTTTTATTCGAATGAATAATTCAGAAAAACCAGTTTACATCATTTTGAAAACATTGAATAATTTATTTGTAAAAATATACGATAGAACATTTTATTTAAATTTAGCTTCAAAAATCATAATTTAGTAATACAAATTCATAGAGATCATTAGACCACAATTCAGAAATAATAATTTAGTTGTGTGTAAACTCTGAGTCCACTAGAAAATATAATTTTCTTAACAAAAACCTTTAATGCTTAATCTGTTTAATGAAGATTGATTTTTTATATCATTTTTACATTGTGATCTTAAACAATCGATTCTACAAATGACAACATCTGGAATAAAATTTGCGTGAGTGTGTGAGATTATGATAAAATTTATAATTATTACAAACTTAACTGCACAGTTGAATAAAGATAAAATGGGTTATTGTTTTATTTTATGAGGTTAAGATCTATTTGTAATCATCAGAAAAGCAAATTTATCATTGTTAAAAATGTTTTAAACTTATATTTATATCCATATAGTTCATTGAAAATTGTGATTAAATTTTGATTTTTATGTGTTTTATTAAAATATGTTTTTGTTATACTTAAAAAAGGTAGTTTCAAAAGTTAAATTATCTTTTTTAAAATGCTTGAATGTTAATGGCATTTGAGGAAAAGATATGTATTAAAATTTTATCTGAGTAAATAAATTAAACTCCACTTTTACTAATGAAATCTTTCGCAATGTTGTAAGAAATTCTGTTCTTTGGAAAGTCTACTTTATAAAATAATATAGTGAATCAAATAAGAAAATAAATTTTCGTAAGGCATGGAAAAACATAAAAAAGAAGATTTGATGCTCCATTAAATATCTTTTTGTACATTTTGAGCTTAAGTAGCATTCAAGCATTTTGAAAACTAAAAAAAATATATCTGCAATAAATGTATTTCATTTTTATATGTACAAGAGATTACATTGAGTAAGATTTATTCGTTACAGTTTATATCATTCTTAAGTCATCTATGAGAGAAATTGTAGTGTATTTATTTTGTAGTATATTTTATTTGCTTTTGGAGAAATGAATATCCTTTTAGTTTTAATATTCCGAGGAACAAATATATTTTGTAAAATAAAGTAATTGACGCTTCCCATAAAAAGTTTCTGCAATTTCTCTTTGTTGTATATAATACTAAAAAGCAAGGAATAAGTCTGGAAAGATTTATTAATTTATGAAATATAATTATCATATGGCTAATAATAGAGATTAATGCGTAATGGAAATTATTCTACCATTGTGTTGAATACAGAATCAAAAATTATCATTCATTCAACAGAAATTTGTTTTAAAAATTTGCAGCTTTAGAATTATTATTATTGTTAAATAATGAACGCAACATTTCAGCAAAAAAAAATTTATCGTATAGAGGTATTAAATTTATCGAGGTATTAAATAATCTCAAGACATGATCTGATTTCATTTTATTTTAATTATATTGAATTAAATTGTGGCAAAAAATTATTTCATCCTTGGATACCATAGTTAACATAAGTTACATGAATAAGTTATAGACATTTTCTTATTATTGTTTAATTTAAATTTGAAATAATAGTTTAACTATATATCTGTGACCTGATAGTTCATACTTTAAAAATTTAGCCTCGTTATGTATTTTTAAATTTTATAACTTACATAAAAGATTTTTTTTAAAGTATAGTTTATGTATATTCATATATGTTCAAAAGTTTAATTAAAATAGTATAATTTAATAAGTATAATTTAAGATAAATATAAATATCATTGGAAGATTCCTAAAATACTATGATAAATATTAATTATTAAAATTATACTCAATAATGAAACCTTTGAATACAATCAAATATATACAAGTGCGAATCAATATTCTATAAGAAAACTATAAAAGTTTAAGCTTCCTTTATTTAACATGGGTAAAATTTGTGTCGAAATGTGTAAATAAAACGGATTATAAATGTCTAAGTAGAATATTTATTTTTTGAAAATCACATACTGAGAAGGAACTTTTAATGCATGTTTTTTATTAAGATCACTATATGATAAATAAATTTTTAACGTTTATGAAAATTTAAATTTTATTTATTACCTAATACACTATTTTTTAAGACACGTTAAATAGTCCTATAGAAAATTTATACATAGTTCTAAGAAACAAATTTCTTTGATCAATGAAATTAAATTCTATTCACGTGTTCTGTTTTTATAAGACTTAAGATTATATTGTGGATTCAAAACAGATTGGATTGAACTTCAAAATTATACTGGTGTGAAAAACTTTAAGCAACAATAAAATTTAATATATAGCCATGGAGTTGCAGAAAAGGGGTTCTAGCGATTTATGCAATGAACATGTAATTCAAATAAAGAACATGCAATTCATAGAAAGTCATGTATAAGCAAATATTAGGAACAAAGCGTCACAACAACACCAGCATAAGCAAAATGTATTGGATTGGCGTACGCAGCTCAATATTAAAAAAACAGAAGGACAGGTCACAATTAAAGATATTCGCTGCAAGTGCAAGTGATTTAATTCATGAAATATGGCAAGAAGAATTCATGTGAGTTATTTTTCTCTTGAAGAAAAATAGAAAATCAGAAAGAAGGGAATAGTATAACCAGTGTATCTAAAGAGCTTGGATTAAAAGTGTTCTTTCATGTTCTTGGAAAGCCAGCCTTCCAAACTATAAATACACTTGTTGAAAAGGCTGGTGGTAGTTGCCCCAAGAAAACAATTGCAATCGATAACCGATACATAGACATGCAGTAAAAAAATTCTCAAAACCAGTCAACAAATTCCATTCCTCAGCTTTTGTATACAGTAACGGATCAATTAGGCCTCGGGCTACTCTGTCCAGACACTTTCACAAAGGTAACTTATTTTTTTGCCATCCTGAATGCTGCATCATTTTGGAAGTTCGTCACTATTACTTAAATTATTGAAGGAGCACAAAAACTGAGCATAAACGATGTCGTACCTTCTTTACAGACGAAAATCATTTTCGTGTAACAAATTATTCTTAGTGCCAGTTGATTTGGAGAAAAAATATATCCTCCTGGGAATATCCAACAACTGAAATAGATTCAGGTAAAGGAATAAACATTTTTATCCCAAAAACAACTCGACAGTCTGGTTGGGAGTACATAGAGATGGTTTGAAACAGTCATCACAATTAGGTGAGGGAATATCTCATACTAAGGAACATCTAATTACTGTACTTCTTCGATAGAAAATCATGTGTAACGATACCGCGAGTTCAATAAAGCCTTTTAAACTATGTTTTCATCATTTTTAGATAAAAAATTTAAATAAAAAATTATGTCTATCACTTTTAATTTGATGTCTCCCAGATGATTTCTAGTGTAGTTACAGCAAAAAATACATATTCCTTAAACGTTTGATACCAGAATATAAATTTATTTGATTTAATCAATATCAAATTCATAATGGACAGCTAATTCGAACTATTTCACACCGTGATCTGCACTAATACATCTGTGACGTACACTAATACACCCACTATGGTCTAGTAAACAATACTCCTTGTTAAGTAAACTTGAAAACGATATTATGATTCCTTATGACGTCTTGATGACAATTCATTTTTTGAATTGTATATTGATAAATGTTTTGAGAGTGGCAACAGAAAACAATTGTTATGAAACAGTTGTAAAAATATTATGAATGAAATGTGTGCAATCATGTCAAATTACGAGGAATCTTATTGCTAATATTAAAAATAAGTTTGAAGCTGAATATATCAGGTAACTTTATTGGATGCACGAAACATTGTGGTGAGCTGGACTGATATGGTTTTTAAAAATAAATTTTTTCATTATCTAATATAAACGTTTTAATTTTTATTAAATTATAATTCTTTATTACTTGGCACTGATGTGCAACCTCATTTGAATGGGTACGAATCTTCCAAGTTTTAGGACATTTCAACAAAATTGAAAAAAATCATTCCATATGGACAATTGTGCCTATTCTGTGGAGGAATTGGAAAGATTCATTCATTTCTCAATAGTGTTGATGGCTTCAGCAAAATTTGATCTAAGGGGATAGAAATTCACAGCGAGAGAAGACACTTATGAGAAACCTGAACCTGAAACTGTTTTGGGTCTTTAGTGGTATACACCATAAAACGTATTTTTTGGGAAACTTGAACAATTATTGATTCTCTTGAAATAATCTCTAGACGAGAGTAATATCATATTTTATGAATCAAATGTTTGACCAAATTGTATTTACTTGCCCTATTTCGGTATGCCTTAAGATTCTGTTGGAAGTAATTTTAAAATCAAGGCTAAGTTGGGGTTCAGAAGTTTCGAAAGATATAAAGAAGATATTTTGAAAGTAGCTGGAAGATTTGAAGATGCTGCACACAGTAAAATTTACCGAAAAGCTATTTTCAGAATTAGTAGAGTAATTTTTTATGTATTTTGTGCCGCTAATATTCAGTTTTAAGCAGCTATTATTTTCATCAGAGGCAAAAGACAAGACAACTGTTAATGATTAATCTAAAGTAGCACCTTTGAAAAAGATATCCATTAATATTCTTGAGATTCTAAGCTGTTTAATTATTGCACTTCATGTCGAATTCACTAAGAAAATATTAGGAATAAAAATTAGAAAACAGTGAGATTCATTATTGGACTTATTCAACAACTGTTTCGCATTGTATTCAGAGAAAAGAGCCACAGAGTGTGTTTCTCAGAAATAAAGTTAAAGAAATCCGTATGCTATCAACTTGAAATTGGTTACACGTTCTCGGTCAAAGTATTCCTACTGACTTATCATCAAGTGGCAGTTCTGTGAAAAAACCATTGAGTTCAAGATGAAGGAAGGGTCCTTCCTCTCAGCATTTTTCTGAAAATGTATAGCCCCAATCTGTATAAAATTAATGAGGATGTTGTTGTCAAAAAACGAGACTTTCATGAATAATAATTTGTTTAAAAAAAACAGTTATGTTTTTATTTTTCAAGTTACACAAAAAATAGCAGAATGATTAGATAGATTCTGAGATTCTTTTTAAATAGCATTCTACCTGAAAATTATTGAAAGAAAAGGGAATTATCGTTGATTGAACTTGATAATTTTGAAATCAAACTCTTAACTTTAATTCAAAATGAAGCATTTATAACAGATCATATTAAAATTTTGAAATGATTGAATGTTTTTAAGGATAAAAATGAAATATACAGGATAAAACTACAGGAAAGAACTGATATTAAGATACTTAAATTACCCATTTTCCTGCCAAGAAATCATACATTCGTTGATAAGCTAATCTGAGAAATGAGTTTGAAATGCTTAAACACTCGACAGCAAATATTATTGCCCAATTTGAGAGTAAATGTTTGAATTGTTAATGGATTTCGAGTTGTCCATTACATTATTAAAGATTGCATTAGATACAAGCTATATAATATAGGGAGTATAAAAATACAGCTTCAATTGGCTTACCTCATTTGGAGTTAAAAAGGCTTCCATTTTCTAAATAGTCAGAATAGATCTAGAAGTCCACTTTATTTAAAAGAAGGCACTTAAAGTTGTATTGTCATCTATACAAGTGCTGTTTATCAAATAATACATCTCGAATTTGTGCTGTCACTTTTAACCTTTTAACGAAAGCTTTCTTATTTCTCTTACTAAGATTTATGTTCACCTTAAATTCTATACTACAAATATTAGAGTAATTTCATTAGAGCCAAAAATTTACTACAAGCATTAGATTGGAAGTCTGTTAGAACTAAAATAGCTATTTATAAAATTGATTGGAAATTTATTCCCCTATCTGTTCTGCGGTGGAGAGATTTTAAAGAAGTTATGAGGAAAGTGGGTAAAAATCTTCATTGAGTTTTGAGAAAAGCACGTATTTTGAATAATGAAATGGTTAGTATCCTATGTGATTGCGAGTCAGTTATTAATTTCAGACTTCTTACATACATAATGATTATCTGGATGTCAATTTAACAACAATTAACCTCTCACTGCTTTAGTGTTGTTGTTGCTGATATTACTAATCCTATAATTGTCTGACGAAGTCAGACAAAATCCAATAAATCGTGACCCTTAGAAAATTGATTACAAGAAGTGCAAAAGCGTATAGGTCCTCTTTAGATACACCCAAGCAGTCCAGAATATTTTCGGCAAAGGCTGAAGCACCTTGCATTTAGAGCAGATAGTAAAACATTTTCTGCCACCAAAAAATGAGACTCCTCATGTGTCCACTAGCCAACTTGGAAATCACCATACGAGATGCTCTGTCGTAGTTGAGAACAAACGAACAGTCTGACGCCTAGGCCCCATATGAGTGTTGAGAGGTAGGAATCATCCACTACTTTGATAGATTACTTTTAACTTTAGATATATTCTCTGTGTAGGTAGGGGCTGATGAGGAAGATACAGAATGTCGATAGCCCCCTTTGATTAAGCAATACACTTGTTGATAGCCAAATATTTTTACATGGGATGGTATCCATATAATGATGTAAATGAACATCATGAAGCTTTGAAATAAGTTGAAGCTTTAGAAGAATAGAAGTGATTGTTTTGTCTTCTATTGTCCAATTTTGAAGATATTGAAGACAGCTGCGATAATCTAATAGAATTCAGAGATCTCCAAAGCCACGTTCTTTGATTATAGCTTAGAGACCCTGCTCAATTACAATTAATTCAATTTTAAAGACTGAAACGAAGTCAGAGTTATGGAGACAAAGGGATAACTTTTATCCTGGTTTCTTGATGAATATGCCCCTACCAGCATAGTCTTCTAACCTGCTGCCATATATATATATATATATATATATATATATATATATATATATATAT
>JAPDSC010075500.1:416294-460432 GCA_026290005.1 Latrodectus geometricus | reverse complement strand
ATATATATATATATATATATATATATATATATATATATATATATATTTATAGCGTCATTGTGAATCTCTTAAGCAACCTCTAACTTCAGCTACCTAAGATGAGCAGTTTGGCATTTATTTCTAATCGAAGCCAAAAAGCCGAAGTGGTAGTGAAATAATGGATTACTTTTTCCCCCAAAACTAATATTTCAGTTTATTTAATTGTTTTCTGCACTTTGTGTGTAAATGCTCTATGAGTTTATGATTTGTCCATTTAGCATCTGAAACATATTCGAGATATTTTAGATGCTTTTAATAAGAAAAATTCATGTTATCCATATTTAATTTTGGCTAGTAGATGTACAATCTTTTTTTGGTGGTAAAGAAAGTGACGATGGACTTTACAGGATTGAAAAGAAGTTTGAACTCTTCAGCATAGTCTGTAAAAGCTGATAGAGTTGTTGAGATTCCTTCCCATTTCCCCTAAGTTATCTCTAAAGCACCAGAGAATGATATCGTCAGTAAAAGAGCCAATTCCCACCACAGTAAGAGCTGTTTCCTTTATGCCTGCTAAATATTGTGAGAAGAGCGTAAAGCCGAGGATTGAACCCTGAGGTAAGCCCTGTCCTACTCAACAGAATTCTAAAAGGTCCAATTGAACTTCACTCTGATAGATTTGTCATTTAGGAAGTCTGAAATCAAGGTATTTCGACACTTTATGCTTACAGTGTGTTGAAATTTAGTTAATAATTTGTGCTTCCATACTCTGTCAAATGCACTCCTTCAATGTTCGTACACGAAATAAAATTAGGAAATATCATTGATTGAAGCGGATATAAAGAGAAAAGTACAAAGTCCTATGGCTTAAATTCTTGCTTTCTATCCAGGAAAAGATGAGATAATACTTACAGCTCGGCTTTAGACAGCACATTCTGAACTTTTGCGCCTGTTAAGCGAAATTATTCCTATAAAATACAGTCAACGCCAAGTGGTAAAGTTGAAAATTTAACTAGCAATGAAAGAACCATTCATGAAGATTTCCCATGTACACGACAGACAACTTTTATTTTATTCTTGTGGTAAAACTTGTTACCAACCTGTAAAAATACCATCAAAATATATAGATATTTCATTTTACTTTATGTTTTATGCTTTTTTTATTTGAATAGATAATCAAACAGCGAGAGAGTGTTATGTAAAAGGAAAACGCTATTATATTTGTCGATAACGTCAATATTTTGAATTGTATGTTGATAAAAGTTTTATGAATGCCAACAGAAAATGATTGTTATAAAATAGTTTTAAAAATAATTTAAATAATATATCAAATTACGGAAAACTTTATTGATAATAATAAAAATAAATTTGAAGTTAAATAAATATGGTAGATTTATCGCATACACAAAACATCTATTTCCATTTATTATTGTGATTTTTTTATTATACACTAATTAATTTTAATGATTTGATTTTCCAAATTAATGCTTTTATGTGTTAAAAAGTCCTTTATAGCATTAGAAGTTTAATAAAACATTAGTTAATTTATTTCATTATTTAAAATTTTTCAATATAATATTTCCATACAAAATTTTACATTTGTAAAAAATATTTCGATTTTACCAATTATTTAAATAAATTTTAGAAGAAATCTCAAAATTTAATAAAATTTGGATTATGAATAACGTTATACTAATCATTAATATCATATCTTCGAATATAATTGATAAATTTTGCTCTCTCTGGCTAGACTTTTAAAATTTTATTTGCATATATTCCACTTGATATAATTTTTTTATTTTAACTCTTTACTTTTATGAATTATGTAATTCGTTGTTTAATATTGGTTTAAAGTTTTGGGAAGATCTATTCACTTTTCATCTTTACATTAATTATGCATTTAGTGGAGAGAAACACTTTATATTTGCTAATTGTATCCAAGGCAATTTTGAATTCCCTCGTATTCTGGCAAACTAATTATGCATACAGATTATTTTATTTTAAATTTTCTAATTTTTGAAAACATCTTTTAAAATATTTATCTTGAAAAGTGTTCTTAATTGAGACGTATATTAATAATTTGAGTATTTTTAACTAAAATTCTAAACGTTTAAAATAATTTCTGTGTATGGAATTTATAGCTATCGTGATTAATATTTTATTACACTGTAATTTTGAATTTCAATAAATAAATAAATTTAAATTTAACGATAATAAATCAAAAAATTAGATTTCGAATATTTCTTTTAACATTTATTATAGCATAATTTTCGGTAAGCTGCTTAGAATTTGTAATGTTTCAAATAATATAAATGATAAGAAAACACAAATTAACAGCATGTATGTACAATTTATTTAAGTAGTAATATATTTAATTTATTTTACTTAAATGAATTTAAGTAAAATAATTTAAATTTATCCAGCATAATTTATGAGGCAGAACAGTCCTTATAAAAGTGAAATAGGTTGGAATTTTTAAATTGCAGAAATGTCACAGAAGGTTTGAAGGTTTTATAAACTTCATTTGTGTAAAAAAATGTTAATATTTGTGTAAAAAAGTGTTACTTTTATTTGGTAACAACAATGATATTTCTGATCATTTTCATCTTTAACTTTAGCATTTATGTATTTTTATATTTAATTATGTATTTGTTGTTTAAGCATACATCATATATTTGTTTGTTTAATTGCATGTATATATTTATCCATTGTTATATATCTCACATATTTTTAACTTTTTATTGGATAGTTTAGGAGTATAATGGTACAATATTATTTACATTTATCATTTTGCCTCAAAGAATAAATTTTAAATCTTAAAGTATAAAAGTGGATTTGTACCACCACTGTCAATGCTATCTAAAGAAACTGACTGTGCAAATATTTATTTTCATCTGCAAATGTTTTATTTTATTTGTGTAAAAATGTCAGTATAAATGTATATGTATATTAAGACGATGTAATTAAGATAATGTTTACTAGGTAATTCATAAAATAAATTGAAAGAAATGTGTGTCAAATATATCTGTTATATTTTTATTTAGGAAATAAATGGGAAAAATAAATCCAGAATAAATTTTTGGAAAAATTTGTTTCAATATGTTTCTTAAATATCTCTTAAAAAGTTTGTTTCTTTCTCTCTTATGAAAATAAATAAAACTGTATGTGTTTACCCATTTCTATTAAAAAAGTTTCTTATAAAATTAGATATTGAAATATAGTTTTCTTTGACTACAACATTTAACTAATATATGAATTGAATACATTAATTTATTTTTAAATATAAATATCAAGAAACAAGAATATTGCTTTAGTTATGTCTAATCACAAATTATTCTTTTTTTACTAAATTTAAGATTTTTACCAATGAAGATAGTTTTGGGTTGATTATGCAACTATTTTTGTAATATGAAAAATGCATTATATTCATCGATTCTTAAAAAAATCAGTTTGAATCTTTTAATTTAATAGAAACTGAGCATCATTAGCTTCAGTATTCTAACTAAAAAGGAATTGTAAGAAAAGAAACTTGTAAATGCTCAATGCGTGAATACCCATTAAATTAAACATTTTCTGAAAAGATTCTAATCATAAGATTATTAAAAATGTTACATGAATAGACTATTTGATAAGTAATGGGTAGGCATTTTTTTTACTATCCCTTTATACAAGCTTAAGTAACATGTATAAAAGTGACTTCATTTGCTTTTTAAGTTCTTTTTATTATGAAAATAACACAAAAGGAATTAAAAGACGTGAATATAAAGTTTTCAATGCTTTTCTCTCTGTCTACCTTAAATAATTTCCTTCGGAAAATAGTATTGAAATGCAAAAATAACATTTTTATCCATCTCATAATAAAAAAGAATTCTATATGAGAAGGCTTTTGTTATTAGGAAGTAAATAAAATCAGAACATATTGAACGTTTTATTTAATATTTCATTAGATAATTATATTTCCTGATTTAGATATTAGTTTTTAAAATGTTTGTATTACTTTGTAATTACTTTTTATAATTTTTTATAATTATATTATATTAATCGAAATTTGGAAGTATCAACACTGCGTAAAATACACTTTGTCAACTATCATTAGTACAATGTATTTGATTATTTGTTTTATAATAATTCATTATATATAAACGTAAATAAAAACAGTTTAATTTACCATGCATTAAAGTACTTCATACAAAATCCTGGTATAATATTACAGGAAGAGCGGGTATAGCCATGTATAAGGTTAGTATTTTATTTTTACTATAAAATCAAATGAAAATACTAGCCTTACATATGGCCTACCCGCTCTTCCTGTATTGTAATACCACATACTAGTATCTGCTCAACCAATTGAAACAAAACTTGAGACATGTTTGCTTGAAGGAATGAATTAGAATCTGTAATAATTTTAAACGACTTAAAGAGACGTTTGGTTTTATTGAAACAATTTCATACTGTCTCTATTCTAAAGACAACATTATTTTTTCTTTGCGCAAATTGATCTTCACAACATATTGAAAAAGACAAATTATGCAGAAAATATTATCATGTGATGAAAATTTCTGTCTTAAAAATTGCAATTAAAAGCATTATAAAGGTGAAATGACTACACAAGAGCAATAAGAGAAAAAAAGTTTTATTGTCATTGGAAATTTTAAATATATACACATTTGCATTCTATAGAACATTGTATGAAAGAAATTGGAAACAACAAAACTAAAATAATAAGAAATGTGAATAATTTAATTATTTATGGCATCTTTGAATTCTGACATATCTTATAAAACGGTCCTATGCATCTTATGATTCTGATACTCTCAAAAAACATAAAACTAGGAAGGGAAAACTTTCAATGGTTATAAAAAAGTAAATTTACGAGAACTGAACTGAAATTTACGGGAATTAAAGGATTGTAGTAGCATTCCAAGTACACTGAATAATGTCTGAATCAATCTAATCTTAAATCTATACAATATCACAAATGGTATTTTTTTGTTTCAATTCAGGAATAACGTAGTTTTGTATATTAATTTGTACTAAGAGATAGAACATAACTTCACATATGTTTTAATGATTCATTTGAGGAAGTACAGGTGAAAAACAATTATGTTGTTGGTGCTGCATTTCACAGTAACTTTTGTTTCAAACAAAGGGTTTAGTATCTTATCGGGAAGAAATTTTCATCTTAGAGAATGGTGTTATGTTCTCCAGTTAAGAAAAAGTTTTATTAATGCTTCTATAATATCCGCAGAGGATATTAACTTCATTTCTAACGAGGAAGAAATTAGAGGAGTCAACTTGCAGTTTCTCCTTCTCCAGACTTCAACATCTGGAAAGATGGAACCAATAAAGAAACATCAACAAAACAGAAATATTTCAAGATGCATACATTGATATACTGCTAAATGATCAACAAAGGTTCTAGATTCTGTTCGAGAAAGTCTAATACTTTAAAATATTTTCGTACTGATATTTTATGAACATGATACTTTTATATCACAAGTAGCGAAAATTTTTTATTTATATAAATTCATGTGACTTATTGAATTCTGCACTAATTTGAATAATTTAAAATATAATTGTATTATCGTGGATTAAAAATATATCTTTTAAATTATCTTAGTATATTTATTTTTTAAAAATAGTAATTTTTTGTTGATGCTGTGAAACTTTATGAAATTTTATGTTAATCCGCCAAACGTTTTGCAACATTTCTTTTAAATTTCTTAATTAACATAAAAACTAGAGATCAAAATATTAAATGCTTTTTTTTATTATTCCTTAAATCCTTATTATTCCTTAAATATTATCCCTTTTTTTATTTTCTTAAATTATTCATTTATTTATTTAAACTTATATAATTAATTTCAGCTTAACTTAGTTAAAATAAACTGTAAATTAATATATCAAATTGTTTTTTTGTTTCCACTTTTGTTTTAACAGGAGTAAAACTATTTCTTTATTTAAATATTAATATATATAATATTTCAGCATTCACATTTATTTTTATTGTATTACTATTTGAAGGAAAGTTATGATATAAATGATACAGTTTTAGAATAGAATTCTATATCTAAGAACATACAGCAGTTAACTATTTAAAATATTTAGCAACAAACTTCCGTGTATAATATTTTAAAATAAGTGAGAGGAATTTCAATTTTCACACAAGTTCATTTAATGAATATGTTTTCTAAAGTCTGTTCATTGTTCTAATTTGATTCTACTCTTGTTGAACACTCCCGGAATATATATTTAACACCTCTAATATGCATGCATTGCAATTGTCTCTGACACTGGAAAATAAATGTACTAAAATATTTCGCCACATAGTTATTATTCAAGTTTGAATTTCTTGAGAGAATTTTATAATGGAAAAAGCATTATAAGATCTAGCATCATTTATATATTTTTAATCACCAGAATACTTTACTTTAGAATAAATATAATTTTATATTTGTGAAAATGAAAAATTCTGTGTGATCTGCTATTTTTATTTTGATATTAGCTGACCATGCATTATTATGTAGAAAAAAGAAATCTTTATTGCGTTATTAAAAAAATTAACAACATGTAAAATTAAAAATATTTAAGCACATTTTTAAAATAGTGGTATGTTTGATAAAGTAAATATGGTTGAGCTTATTGTATTTTCTAAATGTTTTGAAAGTGTGTAAAATATTATTATTATGAAACATTATAATTAAATATTTTATCACAAG
Source organism: Latrodectus geometricus (assembly GCA_026290005.1). Classification (NCBI taxonomy): domain Eukaryota; kingdom Metazoa; phylum Arthropoda; class Arachnida; order Araneae; family Theridiidae; genus Latrodectus; species Latrodectus geometricus. Next base: position 453,737 of record JAPDSC010075500.1, on the reverse strand, counting down.
ACTTCAATTCTTTATTCAAGCAATATTTTAAGTATTGCTTGAATTTTATATATCAAATTGCACTATGTTTATCGAACTGATTAAGAAAAGAAGTTATAATTCAAAACAATATAGTACAAACCGTAATGTAATCTTCAAAGTAAAGGTGATAAAATTATTTTTCCTACTGCACAAATGTAATCTACCATAAATTTTTAGAATTCCTCATTTATAAATTTAAACTCTTTTAAGAGTCAAACCCATTATTAGCAAAAGATGTTTCAACAGACATTTACAGAGTTGTTCAAAATTATAAGATACATAAAAATATCAGTTTAATGGTACACTATATAAAAAAATAATTTTAAGAGACTAAAACCATAAAAATAAAGTTATATCTTTTTTAAATAAACCATTAAATAAAAACAGTTGAGTTAGTTTTACAAAGAAAAAAAAATTGAATTTTCAGTGTTACATAAATATAAAAAAATCACTTATATCTGTTTGCAAAACATTTTCAATTGTCAGCATCATTACAATCTTTTTTATTAAAATCCTTTATAAACTTGTAACTTTGCATTACAAAAAATTAAAATAGAAACAACAATAATGTAAAGAAACTTTGAATTTAATTTGTTTGTTTTTAAAAAATACTTTAGAATCTCGACCGGGGAAGAATTATTTAAATGTAAGAATTATCTGAAATTTCTAAAATTTTTTGTGAAAATTCTGGAAAATTTTAAATTTAAAATAAGCAAGAGCATTAAATTTCCTACAACTGCTAAGAACCATAATTAAAGTAAAATTAAATTTTTATGGAAAATATGAGATTTGGAAGAAATAAGTTATCAATAAGAGGGAATAGATGAATTTTCATGATTGTCTCACTAAATAGAATTTATAAACATTTTATATCTTTCAATTGACATTTAAGAATGTCAAATGATAAATTTAACAAGATAATGAGTCATACCATGTGTTAAAATCAACTAAAATTTTGTTTCTGGATGGGAGAATATATATACTGACAATTCGTATTTCAATAAAAAATCTAATAAAAATTTTTTAGGTGTTATTTCAGTTAGTGGTAAGTAGATAATTGTCAATATGATTCGATATACAAAATGAAAGTAGGTAACCGGGATAAATTGGATAAAAGTCCTAAAAGTTTACTCGCAAATCTGATTAAATTAATGAAAAAGGTTGTATATAAAATTATAATGCATCAACGTCATTTTAATTTTGTATATATTTTTATTTTACATAATGGTTTTTCAAATCTTTCAACTGAAATTTAAAGAAAAATTAAGATTATTCATAAAATATTTAATATATGTAAATAGCTTAAAATAATTTGCAAATTTCTTTTATTTATAATAACGTAATTTAATTTAAGAAACATTATACTTATTTTAATAAAATTCACAAAAAAAATGTGACTACTTAATTTTGTAACACATTGGATTACATGCAAATAAATAGTAAAATTAAAAAAAATATACATCAGGTGGAATTCGTTTGATAGTCTTAAAATTAAATTGCGAGAATTTTTAATAAAATAGTAATGAGTTACATTATACCAAGTAACGAGTGCACAAAAGCATTTTATACTTAAAATATAGCTTAAATCTATTTAGAAAGTAGGTAGCATTTTAATAAACGCTAGTATTCAAATAATGCAAAAAAGGAATTTCAAGTAACGTCTTCAACTAATGTAGGTCATATGATCTTAGGTTGTCTAGAAATAAGTAAAAAACACACAACACCTTGAGATAGCTGAACACAGATCTTTCTTTGGCAAATCGATTTGGGATTTATCTTCTATGATACTAATCAGGGATATTTTAAGAGTTACCTCACCTGAAATTGTCTGTATCTGCCACTTAGTTCACTTTGTAGTTCATTTGCAATTCCATCCCAGCTTAGATACAGCCTTATTTCTGGTGCAGGAAAAATTGTATATTTCAGCCATAAATGTACAGAAGATTTCATGAAAATTATTTGTGTATTTTGTGAAGGTCATAGTGCGTGTAGTTCAACTCTGCCACAGAGAACATAAAAATTTGACACATTATCTAATGCACATTAACAATTGGAATGAAACTCATTCTTGTTCTGTTTATTGATAAGTTATGTTTGTTTTACAGAGATACTATTGATAAATTTATATTGCAAGAGCAAAAGTATTCATAAATTTGAAGTCATGCTTTTGCGGAAAATGAACTTCATTGAAGTATACAAATCCTTACATATTATTATATAGTATCTTTAAGGTTTGAAAAACAGAGATAACATTGGATTCTATTGTCGGTTTGTATTCTAATACAATTGTTGATATCTTAATTTTTAAATAGGAAATGATTTCCTACCTTTATTTTACTTATATTTTATTTTGTTGAAGAAATCATAATACAAAAAACAGAGATAACACAGTCAATGAAAATTATTGAGCAGATTAACGAAACAAACGGCTGTCATTTTACCATGATTTAAATTTCTTTTAAAAGCTTTGTGAATTTATATCTGCTTTGCATGATTTTCTTGAGCTCCAAAAATTACAAACTCAATACGCTTACCATTAAGCATTTATATTGAAAGAATTAATACATGTTTAAAGTTCATTCGAACCTATTATTCCATTTACATTGTAGTGTATGTGGAAAAGAAAGTATGAGACCTGGTGTTGGCTTCTTAATTTGATAGAAGCTAAGAGCTATGCAGTAATTGCATTTTCAGGTTAGATTGATTATATAAGTAGGGAATCGTTTCACATTAAACAAACCTTATTTCAATTTTAGAAACAAATTTATTTTTCATTATTGTCTACTATTTAAAATGTTTTATATTTTAATGCAAAGTAATTTTCTTAAATAAGTTATGAAAAATTCTTTTAAATATTTTTCGAAAAACTATAACCATTCATTTCATAAAAAAATAGTATAAAATTTTTGTTTTAGATGTTTGCTTTAATCATAAACCAGTAAATCAAATAAAGTTTCTACCCATAAAGTTAGAAGGAAAAAAATAGGCTTCATGTGGATGAAATATTCTAAATACATATTCAAAATTAAATATTTCTGCCAAACTTTAACGAAAATAAGATGGATGACTTGAATTAATTATTAAACATAAATAAACCAAGTTTGAAGATAATGTAATAAAAGAAAAAATAAGTTAAATATAAATTGTAATGTAAATAAATTTAGATTATTATTATTAGGAGTAATATTAATAAACACAAATTTTAATTAAATAAAAAATTTACAAAAATAAAATTCAATGCATATAAATCTCATTCCATTTATTTTTTTAAAACTCGAATAGTTTGTGTGCATTGACTTTGCTCCGTATTAAGTTTAGTTAGTTAATACTATACATTTGAATTAAAAGTCAGTTAATTATTTTTATTCTTAGAAATATTATCAACAAATTGAATTGAAAAAGCAAATTCTTAATATTTGTATGATACTCTGTTTTGTTCGTAAGCTACATTGATCTCTGTTGAACTGGGTTTTTACTGACTTTTGTAAATATATGTTCATTAGGTAAATGCATGACATTTTTCTAGATTTCTTATACTGGAAATACAAGTAACTATTTTAAAACCTCTACTGACAAAAAATATACTGTAAACATCCAAAAATGTTTGATTGTTTTAAATTGACGACATTAGTGTGACGTCATGTTTCCAAACAAATACCATGTAAACATTTGTTTAATATTGTATTTAAGAGTGCCTTCTCGTCAAACTTGGAGATTTTTGTTTGGCTATCGATTTTATTGGTGATTTTTGTTGGCACAGAACAATAAATTGTTCTGTTGCAACCAGAATACGATTGGAAATAAGCCCAGCTTGGTGATTAACTGTGACTACAATTTGGCGAGAATCAAAGGTTAAGCAAACAAAAGGTTAAAAGTTTTAACAAACACGTTATCCTTAAATAATGAATATCAATTTCAAAAATAACAATTTAAAAATCTATCACCGAAGTCTATGGCAGTTTCAATGATAAATGACGCTTAACAGCAAATGTTTGGAAACAATATGACGTCACAACTAATGTCGTCTATTATTCAATTGTTTACCATGCAGCATGTAACAACAACGTGCTAAACAATACTTGTGCTAAAATTTAATTCTTGTGAGATAAAATTTCATTATATTTAAATTATATTCTTTGTTTCTAATATTTTTTTATGTTTTTAATTTATAAAATCTATATTCTCTAGCATACTTATTTTGTTAAAAATATTTCAATATTCAATATTTTAAATAACAATCCTCAATGGTTTATAATATTTTAAACTGAATTCCGTAAAAACTAGTGATTCATATCAATTTTGTCATGATAATGATGATTCAAAATGTGAAATTAGAAATAGATAATAAAAATATTAATGCTATATTTAACAATTAATACTATTAATACAGAAAGAGGTAATGTTTGTTGATTAAAATCAGAATTTTTTGTTGATTTAAAGTCATTTGTGAGGGCACAAATTTTAAACTTTAAAAAAAGTAAAATCTAAACGTGGCCTTTAAATTATGCATGAGACACAAATAAATTTATTTTTTATAGAATGATTTATTTATTTCACATAAGTTCATGGATAAATAGTTTGCTTAACCCTCCAAAATAAATTTTATTCTCAATATTCACATCATAGTTTTGAAGTCTTAAGAAAATACTTTTGAAGAAGCAGAATTCCTCCCCTCTTCTTATTTATCCTTTCATCCTTAAATGAACAATGTCATAAACAATATTCTTTATTCAGGATAAGCAAACATTTCTCGAATAGAAATATTTCAAACTATTACTACAAGAATATGGGAACTTTGATTTTAGTATTTTAGAATAAAATTTAGAAAAATGTTTACTAAAATAAATTTTATAAAGTTCATTGAGCAGATTGCTATTGACTATTAGTTGAAAATTTTTCTTAATTTCGTTAAATCATTATTCTAATTTTTATTTTAATTCTAAATTTAAATACAATTCCTGAATTCAGATGGTTTTTAAATTAATTAATAGGAAAGTCAGTTTTTGTTAAAAAAATTTAAAAGTTTGCTAATGAAACTTTAAAAAATATGTTGAAAAATATTTATAAATCCTTTTGTTGAAAATTCCATTTCGTAAATCAAGTAGCCAATGCGAGATATACTTAATACATACAGGATTTGTATTCGAATTCATTCGAATGAAATGGATATCATTTAAAGTAAACATAAAGAGAAGACATGTCATGTTATTAAATTATTTTCTGTAAATTGCTATTATGAGACTTGATGTAAATATCTTCTGACAAAAGGATTTGTTCTCTGTTTTAAACAATCTATAAAAAGCCATTTTATGCCAATGAATGGCTTATAAAAATAATTTTATAAAATTTGTCACATAACGAATAGTTAATTTCTATATGAAGATTAACAAAAAAGCCTTTTTATTTTAAGAAATCGATGAAAATATTTAAAAATTAGATTTTTTTACGTATGATCACTTTTTAAACACCCATGGTGGCCAATCATGAATTTAAAATGAATTTTAAAACACCCGCAAAATAAATGAGAATCAAATCAATAAACTGCCTAATTAAAGACTAGAATAATAATCATTTGAATGTCGTCTAGGCAAGTAATTTAAGAGACAATATGTGTCCTAAATCTAACATATAATGCCTTATACCTAATCCGAAAAACATTTATTAAGCTATTAATTCTAAGTAATAATATATGCCTATTTAACTTTTACAAATTCTTTTAAATATTTTGAAATTTTATGAAAAAGTTTTTTTTCAAGGATTAGAACAGTTTTAAATACATTTCAAAAATTTTTAGTTATTAATTATGTAATTTAAATTTTTTGTCAAAATTTCAAAATATTTTACCATTTGTAAATTGAAATTTAAAAAATTGTATTTAAAACTTCCAATTTCAAATACAGTTTTGAAAAATGGTAAATACACAAAAAGAACATTGCTGAAAAAATATTTATAAAATTTTTTATTATTTATAAATAAAATCATAAAATGTTATAGATATAGCTTAAACTATGAAAAATGTATTTTATATGGGTTTATATGTCTTTTATGTGGCTGGGTTATTGAGCTCAGTTTCAGAGTTAAATTTTGTTTTAAAGTATTCACCGCCTTTATATTTTCTCTTACTATAATGAATTTGCATGTATAAAAATTTCCATAATATTACTATTATAGTTTAAAGTCAATAAGTTATCGATTTAATATTTCTCTGGTGTAAAATGTAAGAAATAAAATTTTATGAGGAATCCGTTAGTAAATGCTATTGTAAAAGTCAAATTTATTGAAACAAAGAGTTTAAAAAATCTAAACTAAAATATGAAAACAGGTTGCTAAACAATGCTGCAACAATGATGATCTAAATTGTAATAAACAAATTTTAAGCAATTTTATAAATCTTTAATGTAACTTAATTACGATTAAAAGCCTAATTAATACGCTTTTAATCGTAAGTAATTGATAACCTATAAATTTCAAATAACTGTAAGTAATCTAAAATTTCGTGATAAATATTTTAAATTTATAATTAGATAGCTATTTATTTTTTAATATTTTAACCCTTTTAGATTTTTCAATTCTTCCTTTAAAAATTTTATTCAGAAATTAAAATTTAGAAGAGGATAAGCTAAGATAATTTTGATTAATAGCAATATACACTTGAAAGAAAATAAATTTTTCTTCTGTTTTTGGTGACGACGAAAAAGTTCAAAATATCTCGAAGATTTACTCAACTTTAATTCTGATTTTGCGTCAAATTTTTATAAGTTTTACTGCTTTAAAAATTGTTATTACTTTAATTTATGGAAGCTTTAAGACATTTTTATACATTAATTTACGTAGCTTAATTGTTTCATTTTATATGTGTTTTTATTTGTTATTGAAAATAAAAAAATAATCTTTTAAAACGTTTTCTTAGAAATATAATCAGCTTTTTTTGCATTGTAATTAGTATAGTTCATTTCTTTTAAAATTAGCATTCTTGAAAGAATACTTTTTTACTATTGAGATAAACAAAAATATTTTACAAAAAGCTTTTTATCTAAAAAGAATTGAATCAGAACAATATAATTCAGTTTTTTTATATCTCTCACTGTTTTTCTCTTAATTGATATAAAATTTATTAATTGCTATGAGAATGCTTTTGAAATCCTATATTTGAGTCATAATTTTAATAATTTAAATGGAATATATTTATTAAATTACAATTTATTTAATACTAATTTTATATTAAATAAATGGATACGTTTCATACTATATTTCTTTTTCTTGTATCACATTCTAATATATTGAAACTCGAAAGCTCTTTTAACGCACCATCGAAACCTAGAAGAAAGAAAATTTAATTTTTTAATAACGAAATTATAACAGTTTTAATAGCAAATTTATGGTCACAGATTCAATCGTTATCAGAAATCTCAAGCAACAATTAAAGTTTGAGAAACAATTGAATATTAGTTAATAATATGCAATTAAACTATTTTTACTAAAAGAAACATTAAATTAATAAGAACAAAATTTACGTTCTTTTATTCAGAGCACATAATGAAAAAAAAATATGTAATTAAGTATTGGTTTTGAGTTCATTTGACAATAACTGATATCAACTTCATCATTTGACAAGAACTGATAAGAAACTTTCTGTTTGACGATAATTTAATATTAAAATGATATATTTTATCAAAAAATATTTGAATAATTGAGTATCATTTCATATTTAAATTTCAATAACCCTAATCAACTAAAAAGTGCACTTGTTGATAATTTTATCAAGACAATCAAAAAATTAATAAATATGCAAAAAAATATTTTAGTTGACATTTATTTTGTGAATAACAAAACAAAAACATTTATCATAGATAATTTTGCGTGTCGTATGAGCCAAAGTCGAGACAGACATTAATCTTTAAAGTAATTGTTCAGACAGAAGTTTCGATCCAAAATAAATTTAATACAATTTAGATTGGTGAATATTTATCTGGTTATATGTATACATATAGAAAATGTAGCATAACTTTAGTAATATCTTTGCTCGACGCAAAATAGCATCTTTAAAAGTATGTAATGCAAGTAAACTAATATTTAATTTAAAATTTCTCTAAGAATTGAAGTGATGTGTTATAGCTAAAAGTAGTTATGAACGAAATTTTGTTATGATAGTAGTTCTAAATTAATATAAATGACATATTTTGCTAATGTAACAATGAATGTAAACTTTATTGAAAATTAAAAAGGAAATTATTTTTGCAATCATATTTGTCTCTAACATATGTATTTTTCCAATCATTTTTATATATGCAGGATTCCAGATGAAAGAAAATAACTTGCTGTGCAAGTTTTAAGTATAAGTTGTATTAGAAGAAATACAAATTCTAATTTTTGAGAAGGCAGGCAGGCTTTTCAAATAATATTTTAATTTTATTTCATAAATTTGTAATATTAAAAGGAGTTATATTTTTACTTATAAATATGAACGAAATGCGAGATTAAATTTAGGTATTTAAGTTATTTTTGTAACATTTGTTTATGAGCTTTTAAAGAACTAATTAAAGAGAAAGAATATAATCAAATCTAAAAATACTTAAGTGTACTTTTATTCTTCATATTTGATTACAAAATTTAACAATTTATTATTAAATATTTTTCAGTTCAAAACTTTCTTTGATTTTACATAAATATTTAAATTCTTTTTAAAAGATTTTTAACATATTTTGTTACTATTTATTAGATTTATGGATTTAAAATTAATACTTCCAATTGCAAATAAATTGTTTAATAATTTGCACGTGAGTAGATAAATTACTTTTACAAATGATATAAAAGTAGAATAGATACAAAGAAAAATCAATAGTTATCAGGATTGTTGGTGCAAAAAAGGGGTCAACAAGCAAAACATTTCATCATATATGTTTTAAATTAAATTTGGTTTAATCTGATATTTTCTGGGATACAGGATGCTATTTTAGATTTTTTATTTTTTCGAAAGACTAATAATAATTTGGAACATCTACTCTATGTTACTAGATTTGTTATAAAATATGGATAAATTGGCATTTTGGTGTCAATTTAGGAATCCTTGATATATATTAAAAAGACATGCTTAGTTTAAAATTGGATTTAATTCTAATTTTTCGTCCCCAGATCATGTATAAAATGTATTAATAATTTAAATATGTGATTATAGAATAAATAAAAGGATTTTGCTTTCAAAGATATGTAATGGTATTATCTCAGTTGGAATGCTGCTTGAATTGCAATCCTTTTTAATTATGAATATAAAATGTATTTTTCTTAAATGAGACTAGTACATTAGTTTTTCATTGATAATTTTTAGTTATAGTAAAAAATAAATAAGAATAAATTGAAACTGGTCTATACTATAAATAAAATGATTACTAAATATTCTAATTTCTTTTAAATCGAGTATTGACAAAGTGGATGACGTATTGAGCTTCATTTAAAAAGTGCAAACTTGCTTATCTCGAAATTAGGTGTTTGCGCAATCAACTTAAAATTATATATCCTGATGTTATTAGCAATCTTTAGAAAGTAAGCATAACGAGGTAAGGCTAAATAATTAATATTAATAAATATTAGATCATTTATTCCAAAGTTAAATTTTTGCAATTCAATTTGTATATTTAAACCTTAAAAATCTTCATGAAAGTTTGGTATATTACACAAAGTGTATAAACTTATATATTTTGCTTTCAGTCTACATTACGAAAATATTTATATTTTGGTGAATTATTAATAGGAACGAAACAAAGGATTTTGATAGTAATAACACATTTATGATATATATTTTAAACTATTTTGAAAATCTGAATACTGAATAAAATATAAAAATTCTCTATTAGATAATTAATGATTAAGATTTTTATGTTAATTAACTGATTTTCAACTACTTTCAGACTCATTTTTTTAAAAAATAATTGAAAACCATGAGCAGTATATTCTCGTAAGAACAATGCTTATTTTTAATTATTTTTTAAGAAACGTTATTTAAATAACAACTTTATTTTCATCGGAAGTAAGTAGCAACGATTAATAATTAAAAATAAAAAGCTTTATCGTAACTTTTCAGGGCCTTCTTCTCACACAACTTTAAGAAATATTACCCACTTAAAATATGATAATGTTTGTAAAAAATCACTTTTGACAAAAAGACAAGAAAAGGGAATTGATCTCTTGTCATTATTTTGTCAAAATAAAATGTAAATTTACAAATGGGGAGAAAATTTATAAAGATGTTAATAAAGTATATCCACTGAATTTTATTCAAAAAAATTTCGGGAAAGTAAGGAAAATTTTATATGTTTAAAATGGTAGAAAAAAATTATTTGTTAGTATTGATTTTTTATTTATATTTTATTCTCATATTTTTCATCTATATAAAAATTTGATATTTTACTGCATTGTTTGTTGTGTAATTTCATTCTTTATATAATAAAAGAGTTATTTAAAAATTTTTCCAAATCCTTAACTAAACTCACTTTAATACAATGTTTAAAAAGGAGTAGAGATAAAAAATATTCATAAAAATTTTAACTTTTTCGAGTTCATGGATAAAAAAAAAATACAATTTAAATTTTAATTTAAACGATTTTTAAAAAAATAGCTACAAACATCAACAATGAACAAAGCTGACAAGATTTCAATGCTTAGGACTCTTTATTGTATTTTTTTTCACACACAATAAATAAAATAAATTCACATAAATAAATAATTACAAATTTTTACTCATGCAAAATTGTGGTTACTGTTACAGAAATAATGTAATATAAGTTAAATACAAATTACATTTTAAATATTAAGAGAATATACATTAATGTATATTTAGTATATTTACTAAAATCGAATTTAACGTATTTAAAAGCTTCAATCAATTCAGTGTTATTAGAGTAAACTCATGTTAACATATTAATATTGAAAAGTTTCAACTGTGCCTAATGTTAAATGTTTTGCGGAATCATTTATGACAAAAATATGGGAAATATTGCATGAAAATAATTTAGAGTCGAAAATATTTATGTAAGTTTATTAAAGTGTTATCCTTGATGAAATATAACGCATAAGCAAAAACTGTTGAATTTAAAAAAGTTATGCATGCAAATACTAATACATTTACTTAAAAAATATATAAAAGTTCAGAAGTTATAAATATTTTTATTCATTTTATGAATTTGATAGTTTCATAGTTTTGAATATTAATGATTGAATATAATATGAAATAAATAAATTATTATTAAACTTGTTTGCATTTATTACAGAAATGAAACATCATTTATTATGAAAAAGAATATTAAAAAAAAGTAGATGCTGAAAAGCAATTAATAATTTAAAACTATTTTTTGATATCAATAATAATTTTTATATTTTAACAAAAGTAAAAATTATTTTATATAATAACATTATATTAAAAATCCATACTTATGGTACATTATAAATTTATATCATAAAATATCTGTATACATTTTAAAAAGTAATGAAGTGATCGCATTAGATTATGTAGTATAAATAAAAATTAGAAAATTAAACTAGTAATAATATTAAATGTAGCTTACCTGAATGATTAATAGATGTGTGATAAATAATGAATAGAAACAATTTCTTTCTTTCTTTCTTTCTTTTTTTTATGTAAATAGCTTATTTCATTGAAATCTAGTTTTTTAAAAGATTTAAATACTTAAAAATTTTTCGTATTTTTTTAAAAAATTGAGAAAAAAATGTCAGGCTATTTCTTAAAAAATCAAAAAATATGAGTGAGAAGTAGATTATGTTCTTAATATTTTAAATTAGATAACTGAATACTTTAATAAATTTTTAAAACAAATGTATATTCTATATATTTCGTTAGATTAATTGAATTATATTGTGTTGTTAGGAAAGAGTATTTTTATTTTTACCTGACAGCTGATTTAATTGTATTTTTTTGAACTCAACTTTTTTACACCTAAGCCGGAAATCGTTATAAGTTTTGAGAGTTTATATAGTAAGTCTTTTCAGTGAAAAGTGCAACTGATTTTACGCAATAGTTTTTGGTTGGCGCATTTTTAATTATTTAGGAAGAAAATCAGTAATTTCGTCATATTTTATTTTTTACTGTAGAAAAAAGGCTCAAAAATACTGTTCAAGCTAGAAGGAAAATAACTGACGTGTAAGGAGTGGTGTAAGGATTGATTGTATGCCAGTGCCAGAACTACTTTACAAAGTTTCAATCCGGCAATTTTGATGTCGAAGATGCACCACTTTATGGAAGGCTGGTTGAAACTGATAAAGACACCATAAATGCATTAGTTTATGCTAACCGGTGAATAACAACAAGTGAGATCTATGAGATTTTATATTTATCGAATTCAACTATTTATGTCTACTTGAAAAGCTGATATCTTTAAATACGATATACGGATTCCCCATATTACCATGGAGAGAAATTTGTATCGTCCCATTGACTTCTGCAATTCTCTTCTCAAACATCCCCAAAATCACCCATTTTTGAAGAGATTATTACTGGAGACAAAAAATGGGTGGTAAATGATAATACCAACTTAAGAAATCATGGAACAAAAATGATGAAAAGGCTCAAAGCATTTCGAAAGCCAATGTTTGGTGGGATCTTAAAGGAATCGCTTTTTTTTAGCTTTTACACACAGGATAACACAACAATTAATTCTGAAGTCAATTGTCATCAATTGGAAAAATTTAATAATGCAATTCAATAGAAAAGCTCAGAATTAACCAACAGAAAAGATGCAGTGTTCTACCATGGTAATGCGAAAACTCATTCAAGTTTGGCCACTCGACGAAAGCTTTTAAATCTTGAATGTAATATACTGCCACACTCAGCATACTATCCAAATCTCGCAGTATCTTCGGATTATTATTGTGTTCTGGTCTCTGCAAAATGTTTAAATGGTAAAACATTTAATTCAAAGGAGGAGGACAAAAATCACCTAGATCAGTTTTTTATGCCAAGAAAGAGCAAACATTTCATGAGCGTGATATCATGTCACTGTCAGAAATGAGGACAAAAGTATTAGAAAAAAGTAACCAATATAGAATTCTATAAATTATTTGTATATCATATGAAAATGGTCTTTCATGAATGATGAAAGGTCTTTCATGAAAATGGTCTTTCTTCAATGAATAGTTTTCTTCCGAAAAACCCAATTGTTAAATAAATTCGATTTTGACAATGTCTTGTTTGTTGAAATACAATGTGATTGAACAACTACTTGTTTGTTGAAGATTTGTGATTTAACCCCTTAAGGCATTTGCCCGTGTCTGACACTGGCGAATGTCATTGCCACATGCTTGTCTCACACGGGCGCTTTTGTTATTTCTAATGCCCTTCTCAGATCCGTTCCAGTAAAACTAGATAGGCTCAATTATATGCCATCTATATTAATATTAAATTATAATTAAGCTTTTAACATAGATGGCATATGGATAATTTTTGGAAGTTTTTTCGAAAAAAACTCGTGCTTTATGGGGTTAATTTATTTAAAATTTCTAATTTTGTTTGCCAAATGTTTTGTATTAATGATGAGCATTGTAATAATGGTTTTTAATAATATTATTTAAAACTTTCTGAATCATTTTGTAATAACACTTTGAGAATAAAAATTTAACAAATTATTTATTCTAATATTACATAAAAATTCAATTTTCTATTGATATTCCTTCATTTTTACACATTATCACAACTTTAGTTTAATTTTGATGAAAGAAAAAAATGCTTGTTATGTAAAGATAAGTAAATATAAAAATTAAAAACATTAAAAAGTTCATGACGAATTTTTATTGCAATTAGAATACTTCTGATAAATTTGTTTGATCTGTTTATATTTGTTTGATATATATTTTACCTTGTTTTTTATCCGTAAATGAAAGTTAAAATAGACGAATTGCAAAATTTTTACTGAACAGAACTAAGGAAAATAAAAACATATTTTTTGCTCAATTAAATTTTGATAAATCTCTTTACAAATAAAATCTTTTCCAAAATATTCTTCTGTTTATAAATATGTTTAGTTTTCCTATAAATATTTATATATATATATTTTACGGTGAAACACCGAAATCTGAATGTCAACATTCACCGGTGAATGTCGATATTCACCATGCACTAATCGTGAATGTTGAGCATGTCCAAGATTTATATTTTTTCTCCGTAATTCAGTCAAGATAAATTTTTCGCCTCTCTTTCTGAGAGGAATAACTCTCTCTAAGAATTTAAAACACACAGTACTTTCAAAATGAGAAAGGAAAACTATAGAAGTTAAAAACTTACATAATTATACATGAGAATTTAAATTATTTAATTATACCAGATGATTTAAAATGAGAATTTTTTTTAAATGCAACAGGTGGGAAGAAATCTTCATATAGACCTTCGTGTTTAAACTATGGTTCAATCCCACTCCATTACTGTGAGATTCAAAAGGAGAAAGGAAAATAATAGAAGTAAGAACTTATTTATTTATACAGTGCGTTCTAAATGAGAAATAAAATAATAGTAATAAAACATTACTAAATTATGTGAATCAAATCTTATTGATTTCAACAACTTAAACTATTTTGACATTTCGAATTGCACAAGAGGCCCTTTCTTTTACAACTGCATTTATTTGTGGAACACTTCCTTTTGCAATGACAGCGTGTATAGCCTTGCTCACAGCTTCTCAAATTTGCTGCAGCTGCTTCTCTCCGTTAAATTTCTTGAAAAGAAATCTTATCTATGGAAAGGAGCTTTTCTTTATAAATTTCGAAATGATTACGTGTGTAAAGCTGCTTGAGGGTACTATTTTCATTCCCAAGTTTATAGAAGTCGGAGTCTTCTATTCCAACAACAACCGCTAACACATTTCGGTTATCTGTACGACCCCGGTCGACATCAGGGACTTGTATTCGTACAGTATCACCAATTTGAGCTGGAAGAAATTGATTTGTTGAGGTTCGCAACATTTTTTATTTTTCTAAATAATGTTGACATTTGACAGTTAAAGTGTACTAATGTTTTTGAAAATATTATTTACCCTATCAGGCTTTCTTGATTTCGTTGATTTATAGGGTTTTAGATAATCTTTGATACACTTTCGTATTTAAAATGTAGAAAGTATATTGGTGCTCAAATGGAAAACATAAGCAGTTTTGAAAAACGCTCAAGTAATATTTAAAATCAAAAGAAAAATAATAATAGAAAAAAATAAAAATTCATGCTAAGCAATAAATTTAGTAAAATATTTCATTTTAAATGTATAATTAAAATATAAAGTAACGTTAATAAAAAATACCAAGCAACATTTATAATGAAGAGAAATATGATCTTGAACTTTAAAACATAAAATAAGTAATCTAACTTAATAGAACTTCATCAGCAACTAAGAAAAAACAATTTTATTCTTTTTAGCAGAAGTTAAACGTGATATTTACGAAAATTGAAAAGAAGTATAATGAAGGAAGTTTTTTGCTGAATTTTTTTTAAGTTAAATCACAATAAATTAAGTTTTTTGTTCTTCGTCTTAAAATAAATCTTTCCTCGTCAGTTATTGCTGATTACGGAAAATTTGCATTTTTATGCAGAACATAAAAGCTTACAATAAAACGTTTTCTTAATAGAATACTTTAGTTATTTTAATCTATCAAGAAATAAAATTTTTTACACAGATTAATTTTACTTTTTTTTTTTTAAAAAAAATCAATATAAATGTTTTTCTTTTTTATGCATCTAAATACATTTAAAATTTTCATTAAAATTAAGCCAAAATCTTAAGTTATAGGGCAGAATAGTATTTTGAGAGCTTGAAAATAGCAATATAATTATTTATATAATATTTTTATATTTTATGCATATTATAGCGTATAGTGCCATCGATAATTTGTATTGTAAGCAACATACAAGGAAAACAAATGATTTAATTATTCAATAAATAAGTACATAAAAACTATTTTAGAACCAAATGAGAATTTTAAATATAATATAGAATTACATTTTTTCTTCGTATTAAAAGAGTTTACTGTTACTAAATTTTTTTACAGAAATTAAAAATTAAAAAAGAACATCGAATCGTTGTGAGCTTTTATCAGTGATTTTCTTATTACCATGAATTCGAACTTAAATATGTAAATGTACTTACTGCATACGCATAGTATAAGTTAAAGAGAAATTTTTACTTCTAATGCCTTTTTATTATTTTTATTGTCCTAAAATTCTTCATTCATTTTGATTGTTGCCCACGGCATTTCACACAACTTATTTTATTCTGGCAATTACTCGCAAAATATCAAGGTTTAATTGTTAAACAACGAAAGCAATTTTTTTTATAAGTATTTCTTTTTCTCATACTGCAAACTCATAGAATATCTACAATCCCGACTCAAAGGAGACTTACTGCGAAATACACACTCAGTAAACTCCGAATCAACATTATAAGTGCTTCACTTTGCGCTATTCAAAGAATCAGCAGCTGAAGCTTTACACTTCAAATAATGAGTCAACTACTTTTTGTTTGTAATTTTGAAACCTAAAGGGGGGATCGTGCAATTGTCAATTTTTGTTCCAATTCAATTTCTTTTTTAAGGAAATTTTAGAGATGAGTTAATCTGTCTTACGAGTGCTCTCGGTGATGATTAATTCTCTCTGAGTTTGCTCATATATAAATCCGTAGATATACAGCGAAGGCAGAAATGATTCTACTAATTGTCTAGTGGCGGAATTTTTCACTGTTAATTGAAGAATAAATATTGTAATTTATCATTACCCTCAATATCTATATCTTCGTGAGTTTTTTAAACTAGCCCCATCATTGAAGTCAATCTTTAATATTACCGATAAATTGTTTTAATTCTGGCAATTTAAATTTCCGAGGCGTATTAATATTTCCAAAAAAAGTTTTTATTGTCGTGTTTTCTATTTTCGGCTTATTCAAAATACTTTATCATCTTTTTAATTTTGTTGTAATTTCTAAAAACCTATCTCCGTAAGCACAGTTATTGATTCTTATTCAGAATCGTAATTATCTTGGATGCAAGTTTTATCCTATTGTAAAGTCATTAAAACTTATCTAATTCATTTAAATCCTTATACTTCTGCTCTAATAGTTCAATTTTTATTTCTATTATATCTATATCCTCTTCCTTATATTCTAATATTTTCAAAGCCTTATTTAATGCCTTAGAGAAATTGAGTCTCATGGCTGTTCCTAATTTACGAATGCTATCAACATCTATATCAAATTCTAAATTCTGATCATTGAATAATTAAAATAATAATATAATAATAATCAAATACCAACTGGGATGATAAATTTGAGTAGTAATTTTATTCACTAAAAGTAATCAATTTGTAAGAGAAATTTTACTTTTACCTTATTCATCCCAGGACTCACAAATTCAGGAGCATTCCATCTACATTCTAATAAATGACTCATTAATAACCAAGAAAATTCTCCTATATTTATGTTTATCTAATTATTAGAACAAAATTATGTTTATCTATTTATAAAAGGACAAATTCATTTACAAGATTAGATTTGGTGTGTACATATATATATTCCTTGCGGATAACTTTTATTTACAGTTCTTCGAGTGAAGCATGGTGTCACAACTTGTCATCACTGCTCAATTGGCAAAGAGGGTTACATTATATCTTGGTGATCACTAAGATTTCCAACACATTTTTATGAATTAAAGGCAAACCTCTACACTGACATTAAAGACACAAAGATAATTTTAAAACACATTTACGAACTAAAATTTTCAAAAATATCTTTTTTGTGAACTTTCGATTCTGAAAAATAGTTTTCTCTTAATTTTTTTTATTTTTTATCATCTGATATTTTTTCAATTTTTTTTATTGTTTCAATGTAACATCTGAGAACTAGATTCATTCTTGAACAATGAAGTGGCACTTGCAAGCTTTCCAGACTTTGTGGGGAATAATAGTCGAGGACAATTAGATATCAGATATTTGATAGAAAGAATCTGGTGCTGGATTCAATTTCTGTGTTTTCCGTATGTAAGGACACAAGAAATTGGAAAATTCTTCTCTCTTCTCCGTATATTCAAACACAGAAAGGGGAAACACTTTTTAAAAGTTTGTGCTGTCTTGTTCAGTAGATGGTTTCGTTTCATTTGAGCAACTCAATTTATAAAATTTCGTTTGCTTAGAGAGATTGAGCCGATTCTGTTGAATATTTGTTACAGTTAAAGAAACAAGCATGTTAATCAGTTGAAGAACAAAAGAAAATTCTGAAAGTAGACGAAAAAATATTAAATAACACAAGAGAATATAGAATTTCAAAGAACAGCCTCTGGAGAATCTTTAGAAATTATTTTTAAAAAGGAAACATTTTCAGCGAAAAGGAACAACAATCACCTTATCGAAAATATTTTAAGGAAGAAAAGCAACCTAAACTGGAAAAAACGTGGCTTCTTTGGCTGAGAAAAATGAGAGGAATAAACATTTTTGTTGATGATAACATCATTAAAGAGAAATACAACTGCTCTGCTATAAAGGTGAACATAAAAGATTTCAAAGCATTGGATGGTCAGCTCCAAAGGTTTAAGCTTTTGAAAATTGTAAGGTGAAGTACAATAAATAAAATGAAAAAAATTTTGTTTTTAAGTATGAGTCTTATTTTACATGTTTTTTATAGTGGATTCTAAATAATTCTTTCTAATAGCATTTAATTTATAAAGAAAAGTAATTTTGTAAAAAAATCAGATCTTAATAATCTAATACATTTTTTTACGAACTATTTTAACACTCCCTACGAGTTCGCAAGATCATGTACTCTACTATATATAGAAATTATAAGTTATTATACTTATTTTGTCTACAAAAATATTTTTAATAAAGTAAATTTGTAGACTTCGAATTTAGGAAAAATTTATTTTCTAAAGTAAAATTCTCATCTTCTGGAAAACATTCATAGGAAATTCAAGTAAATATAAACATATTTTATATATATATATATATATATATATATATTTTTTTAAATGTATCTTTGGACGATGAATACATACGTATATTTAAATTTCTTCTATGAGAAGAAAGTTTAAACATACTTATATTATTAAGTTCGATTAACTTTGTATACATTGAATTTGTATGTTACTTTTAAATAAATCAAATTTTACGTAAATCGAACATCAGGGTGATAAAATAACAGATTCAGATTAAATAATGATTTAATTATACAATTGTAGAAAATTTAATAATAGTTCTCAAAACCTTTTTTCAATTCAATAAAATCTTTGGATTATCCAATTTTTTAAAAGTGTATTGTAAGCATGAAATAATAATTTAATCATAATTAGACTTAATAGTTTTTTAATAGTATAGAATATCTAGAAATCCTAATCCTAATAAAATAATTAAATATTTTAGAAAATAAAGATTTTATTTACATTATTTTTATATATATTACGCAATTATTATGAAAATATATTATCAAAACAAATTATCTGAAACAGTTTGTCATCTTTTTATTGTTATCGACTATACGGTCTGAAATAATACATAATTTATTTAAAATTTATGTAATTTTGAGTAATTCATAAAACTTAAATAAACTTGAGAATAGAGAACATATAGAGTTTTAAAAATTTATTTAGATTTACATTTTAAAAAAATTACCTATATTTCATAGCTGTGATAAACGTTATGATTTGTTAATTTGATGAAATGAATGACAGAGAAATAATTGTATATTTTATTGAATTTACTATTATTTTCATCATTACATTTTACTTGTATTGAGAGGAAAGAATTTTATTACATTTCTAATTCAAAGTAAACCATAAAGTTCCGGATTTCCTTTCATAAACTTTCGGATGAACTAATTTAATCATTATGTCCTCGTGTTGGCATCATTACCAGCTGGATATAGCTAGAGAGTACCTTACCGTGAATATAATCCATCGTCTTTAACTGATAGCCTTTAGGGAATAACTTAAACCGTAGAAGAGGGAATATTTATTGGCTAATATTCTACATAATTAAGAATGCTTATAATAATTCACTGTTATACATTAAATACAATAATTATTCAACCTATAAATAAGTTGAATTCCTTCTCCTTCTTTGTTCACATATCAATGAGATTTCATTTAATTATGAAATAATTTCGTATTATGCTATAAAACTAATGAAGGAAAATAATTTATTGAAATATTTACGCTTTGAATATTATATTATTAAAACTTCCATAAATTGTTTTCAAATAAATGTTGTTTTTGCAAGCATTTTAAATTCAAGTAATTGCATTCAAAATTTAGTAATAAATTATACTTTTATATTCATGTAAAATTTAATATTTACTAAAAAATTATGTCTTTAAGTTAAAAATTATGTAAATTATCAAAATATAAGATATTTTGAAAAATAATGAATTTATGAAATGTACTGTATTTTTCCCTACTACATTTTGATATTTTTATTAGAAAATGATTATTTAATTTAAAATTAACCAGTATTTAATGGTTAAATATTTGAAAAATATAATTTTTCAAATATTATATTTTCATTCATTTGAAAAGATATAAAGCTCCAAATGAACTCAAACTACATTTTAAAGATGCCCGCATTTTAAATAATTTGTATTACTATTATTTTACATTAATGGTACTGGAGATTTGGATGTGTGGAATACTTTTAATAAAATTTAGTTTTTTATTGAGCATCAAGAACAGAGCCATGTCATTGTAGTTTGGGACTTTATCATTATTTTGAAGCTGTTATCTTAAGCTTGCTTAAAGAGCAGGTTAATGATAAGAGCAATATTTCAGTTGAAATTAAGGTTTACAAAGTAGTTTAACACTAAACATACCGGGGATTTTTTTTATTCGGCAAAATTAATGGGAAAATGGGTCAAATGACCCCTTTCGGTAGTTTTAGTGTTAAAAAATGAATAAAATAAAAAAAATAAGCATATCATTGACGTTTGAATAAAAAAACATAAATAAATGATTTTGAAATTAAATATCAATTTGTTGTGCATCGATGAAATTAATTTCAACTTTTAGAAACGTATCTACACATTTACTTTCTGACAAATGTATGTGTTACAACAAAAACATTGACTGTGAACACATGTAACAAAACATAAAGAAAATTTTATCTTGGAATCAGAATATTAAAATTTAAAATTTACTTTCGTAAAGTTAAATAACAAAAATATTTAAACAGGATTTCTTACTGAAATATTTAGGTTAAGAAAGGATTCTTCATATGAAGATTCATATGAAGTCCAACTGTATCAACCGAGAAATTAATCTGATACAATTATTAATCCTGGATTAATTCTGAAAGCTAAGATCGATAAAGATAACTTGAAATTGAGAGTGACACAAATAAATATTTGGATATT
The DNA here is from genome assembly GCA_026290005.1 of Latrodectus geometricus. Taxonomy (NCBI): domain Eukaryota; kingdom Metazoa; phylum Arthropoda; class Arachnida; order Araneae; family Theridiidae; genus Latrodectus; species Latrodectus geometricus. Next base: position 432,348 of record JAPDSC010075500.1, on the reverse strand, counting down.
GACGTTGAATTATTTGACATTAAACCTTCCAGACCAATATCCCATTATTCATGATATTCGTGAGGGCATATTTCTCAAAAACTATCATTATTTCATATAAGAGCATATATAAATCTATTTTATAAAATCGAACTTAAAATTATTTCATGAAATAATCCATAGACAGATATTTGTAACTTTAAGTATAGTATTCTCTTTTTGTCACAATTATTTGAATTTTAATAATTCGTGAACTAATATATTTTATTATGGCATCACACATGATAAATATATATATATTATCTATTTTAATGGTTTAATGAATTTATATAGTAAAATTATTAATCATAGTTCAACAAAGTAAACTTTTTATTATAAAAATTATTTTGATTTTCTTTAGGTTAGTTAATAAACTGTACATTATTTTAAATATAATTATTTTACTTATATATTTTAAATGTATATATTTTTTTATATAAAACTAACAGGAACGATATATATTCTTTACATGATTTAACGCATCCATATCTTAATTTCAAGGAAGAAAATGTCACATGAAATAGTTTCATTGTTGAATCAATATAGTTTACTTCTTCTATTGAATACTGAAAAGTGATGGCAATTTATTCAAATATAGGAGAAAAAAACATTATTGACATATATGCAAGAATTTTGCGATATATGAAGTTTAATAATTATGTAAATATTGCTTGATTTTCCCTTATTTTTTTAAATAAAAACATTAGCTTTCAAACTGGTAGCCCTATAAAAGTAGTGAATTTATTTGATAAATTTATAAATGAGACTAAAACTTTCAACTATTTCAGAGTAAATTTAAAAAAATAGATTAAATATATTCGTGGCAGTAATATAATTATATTCTTTAAACTCTTTCTAAGAAAGATTCAGCTTTAGAACTACTGTAGAATGATAATTGACTCTTTGTAAAGGTAATTGTTTATTCAAGCTTCTACTTAAAAGCAAGGTAAGTTTTCTATATTTATATTTGCTTGTAGCACTTAAGTATTGATTTTATTATTTCATTTCTTTGTAACAAATTATGAACAATATTATTGAGACACTTTTAAATTTTGAAATCTTTTTCTAAGGAGGGTTTCTAAATCTCGAAGCTTCTTTTTTTTTTATCTTATGTCTCACTGTTGAATACTATGTTACCTTAATGAATAACTTAAAGGGACTTTTTTCTCAAAATAAATCTTGAAACGAGCATCAGTGCCATCTAGCTCAGTCGTTTTGGGGTGCTCTCTGTTACAGAGATTGAAAGAACTGATTGATGAATTTCACCTTATTAGTCACGCCAAAGTACTTTTTTTACAGAGAAAAATAGATCCTAACTGAATGGAGGTGAATTTAAAATGGGGTATGAACCGGAGATCACATAAATACACAGGGATAAGGTGATCATTAACCTTCCTCACATCCTAATTTCAGTCAGCACGTTTCGACGCAGATTTTCACAGAATATGTGGTAAGTTTGTCTTGAAGTCTGTTTGTTTCCTTTTGACGGTCCAGAATCGCCACAGAGTATTTCTTCCTGCAACTGTAAATCAGTAAATCCCAAAAGGGTGGGAAAAAAGAAAGGCTTGTTCAAGTGCTTCTGAAATCTGACACAAGAGAGGTTTGTTATTGACGTAATCAGGAATTGAAGGAGAATAAGCTGCTGGGATAATTTGAGAAGAAATAATTATTTTATTTACTTTTAGAGTTCAGCTTTCTGTTTAATAAAAAACATTATGCAGATACGTAACAAAAAGAGTAATTTTGCTATTATTATTATTCATTAAATGTTCAAAATTAATTATCAATATTCAAATTAAATTAAAAATAATAAAATTTGTTGAAAAAATATTTATTATTTAATTTTTCTTGATTTAATTTCAATTTAATTTGTTTTGATGTTATAGGATTTGATTTTTTTATTAATGGAATGGAACCCTATCAGACAGAAAATATATTAATCATTTTAAAATGTAGAAGTACATTTTTTATATATTGTGTATAAATAAAATTAATAAATGCAAACTTTAATTTAACTATCACAAAATTATAATCAGATTATAAAATTCTTTAAGCAAAAAATTAAAATAGAATAAATATCAAGGGTATCATTAATGCTACATTGAAACTTAAAATATTTATGATTCCATTGATTTTAATAAGTGTATTAAGAGTGAAACTACTTCTCTTATTGTCAAGGAAAAATATTTATAAAACTAAAAAAAAAAAATCAAAAATATTCATGAGATTAAAATGATGACCAAAAAATAAAATTTTGATTGGAAACAACTTAACATTATGCTTAAAGTTATAAATTATAATCTCATATGAAAATAAAATGTTTCCACAAATCAAATTTTTCCTTGTTTTTTATTCGGATAAACATAAAACAACTAGTAAAAATTGCTAGATAAAACTGATACTTTTCTAGAGCAAATGGATATACTAAATTAAGTTACAAACAAAAGTTAATTTAAAATTAAATTGTTTATCAAATATGATTTTTCCACACATTCCTATTAAGAGTGCCAAACATTTGTGCCAGAATGTTTGGTATCTTCTATTGACTTGTAGGCAAAGAATAAGTAATTCCCATTTCTACAGCATTTATATTATTAAACTGTTATCAACTGAGATAATAAGCCATGAATTGAAAATCGGGTAATGTAATGCTTTATTGAGATTAGAAAAATGCATCGAACGCATCAAAATGAATTTTAATAGATCGTTTTGATGCGTTTGATTTTTTAAGGTTTTATATAGTCAATTAAAGTGAATAAATAATATATTATAGAAAATCATCATTTTTATATTAAATCTGAGATCAAGAATTTAGAATTATCACACATATGTAATTATAATGTTATAAGGTAGTGAAGTGCTGAGATGGAGATTATATTCATATGTCATTACCGTGAAAGCTTTATTTGCAATACCTGTGTAAATTAAAAACTTATTTAACATTTGCAAACTATTGGGAATTATTTTCATGCAGGTACATTATGTTACATGCAGTCAAACCATTTATACAATGTTTCTGAATTCTTAGTAGCAACAGTTTATGAATACTTAAAATCTTGAAAGTTTCATTAATTCATTTTGAAGTTCTGTAAAGATACCAAATAAAATTGATATAGAAGTCATGAAAAAGTCTTTTTGAATAAAAGAATAACAGAAGAAAAGAAATTGAAATGCATTCTAAATAGTTGCAAAATATAGATATGTAGTAACATAATGTCTTATTTATATGAAAAGATTTTTTATAATATACTTAAAAAAGATTTGAGAAAACAGTAACGTTTTTTTACTTAGAAAGTCAATTAATTTACAAAGAAAATTAAAGAATACATCAATAAAATTCATAGAATATTGAAAAGAAAGATTTTTTACTTTCAATATTCCACTTAAAATTACTTATATTGTTAAAATTATTGAAATTACAAATTGAATTCTAAACTATATTAATAATTTTAATAATGAAAATTATTGAAATTACTGATATAGTTTAGAATATTGAAATGAATGATTTTTCATTTTCAGTGTTCGACTAAAATTAATATTTTATTTATATCTCTTAAAATATAAAATATCGTAGAATGCAAAAATGCAAAAAAAAAAAAGTTTTTCTATCACAAAGTAAAATTTATTTCAATCATAATGCACCTATCTCAGATATTATAGATTTCATATAAATATGTAAAATGCAATAAGAAGTAATATAATTTATTTAAGAAAAGAAGATTTCAAGAAAAATTTCAATTTCTTTATGAAAGCTTAAAGCACGTTATTAATAAATTCATAATTTATAAATTAATGCTTAAATCAAATATTTCTGTGGGTTAATAATACAAAAATATTTTAAACTAATTAAGGTGCTTCCATTTAATACTCATAATTTGAAGGCACTTAGATTCCATTGGAAAAATAGAGCTTATTTCTCGGTGAGAAATTCATAAGGATTTTATTTCGCAAAATACAGCCAGGATTATTTAATGAGAATATGCATACCTTAAAATTAATAATAATTCTATTTTACTGGTACTCTTAAGATTCTTCAATGGAATTTTTATATATATTTCTTTAATTTTACACTTTTTTTACGAAAGTAGTTTTATTCACAAATTAATAATTCAGTATTGCACTGAATTCATTGGATTTAAAAAATTTAATTCTTTCAATTATTACAGTTAGCTTAACTTGAATATTTCATATCACCTTTCTAAAAATTTGAAGAATGTTTCAAGGAAAAAGGAAAATTTTTTAACAAGATACACAAGAAAGCTAAAATTAAAAAACACGTATGAATATAATACTACTAGTTTTAAATATATTTTAAAATAACATGAACAAAATCTAAATTAAAGTTGAACGATTATAATAATTCTTTAAATGAAATAATATATTTGGCAATTTATTTTTCCCCATATTGCCTTATTATATATATATACATACATAAAATATATTTTCAATATTTGACATAAAATAGTATATTACTTTAAAGAATGTGTTGATGTAATATAAATAAACTAGTGACTGTTTTTTAGTGTATTTAATATAATGAAAATATAATATGTGTATGATTGAAAGGAAAGATATAATAAAATGACTTTATCTCTCTATATATATTAATATTAATATTATATATATTAATAATTTATTAATTCATTACTTATAAAAATTAAAATGGTTTTTAATTTTACATGAATTATTTTTTTTATCAAATATTGCTTACAAACATCAAAATTAATGTGAAATTGTATGCAGATTTTAAAAAGTAATAAATTACTTTTTTGAAACTAACTATTTTTCAATTTTAATTTCTACATTCACAAATGTATTTCAGGATAAACTAATGACTATACATGAATAATTGTTCTGTATCTAAATATATTGCTTAAAACATGACAGTAAATTATGCAAACATTTTCTAATGAAATATATTATAATATTTAAAAAAAATTGTTTAAAATGCTTTAAAAGTACAAATGCTTTTTAGTGGATTAAATTTCGTATTCAATATTTGTAACTTATAAATAAGTTGCTTTGAACATTGTTCAGGATATTTGGGACTTGAATACTAATGAGCATATCAAGTTTGCATTCAATTCCTGAAACATTATTTACACGGTCGCAGAACCTTAACTATCTTGAAGCCTATATTTCACAGTTGATGTCAGACTTTGAAATTTTAGGTCTTAATTGCATTTTCTAACAACCCCCTTTCCGTTTGCTCCATTCAGAGTACGTTTACTTTCTCAAATATATTAAAGTTAGCTCAACTAGGAAAAATTTGCATTTATCCAATCGGTTTGCTAATTTCAAAATATTTCTCTTGATCACCTTTTGAGATTCTTTATTTTTTTTTTATCTGGATCTGAACTTTTATATCTGAATTAAACTGTATATTTGTTATATAATAATTACAGACTTCAAGGCTAATTTATGAGTTCAAAGTGTTTTGTGAATTCACAAATTTAGGAATTAAATTTTTTTTATTACGCAATAATTTTTAACCTTTCAACCTAAACATTTATAAAATAAATTTATTTCTTAGTATTAAATAGGGGAAACAAGTGAAATATTCTTTCATATTTGATAATCATTCATAAATACAAACTTGATGTTTAGAATTTTTACTGAAAAATATCAATGATTTTCAATATTTATCTTTATAAAGACATTTTTATTTTTAAATAAATACCTCTTAATGAACATTAAATCAGAGTTTTCAGGTAAAAATAACCTTTGATTTTCCGAAGAAGACATGATCAAAATTTTGTGAGAATCCTAATAACTATTCAATTACCATATTTAACAACAAATTTTAATAACTATTCTAGATTTTGTTTGTTTTAAGAAAACATATTTGCTATTTACTTCATGAGAATATTCAGGAGCAATAATAATATTTTTAAAGGAGAATTCAAAAATTCTATTTTCTCTAAGCTATTTCTAATCTTAAAGGGAAAACAATTTCTTAACTATTCTTGAAACCTTTACTAAAAGTTATAAATAGCTGTAACGGATATGCTATTTATAACTTTGAGTAAATGCAATAGTATTTTGATGAAAAAGTTGATTGATATCTCTGAAATTCTTAAAGAATATGATGGGAAATAAATTTTTTTTATTATAAAAGAACTTTTGCTTAGTTACTGTTATATTTATTTTTACAAAAAAAAATAAATAAATAAATAAAAAAAGATATTTCAACATAAGTGGTATTTTTAATTAAAATATATTAAAATTTAATCTATATAACTTTATAAAATTATCATTCAAAATTTAAGTACTCCGTTTTTGAAAACTAACAACCATTTAAATGTTTAGATGTACAATATATATATAAAAAAATTATTATAAGTAATAGTACACTATGAAGAAGGTATACTGTGTTGCACTTATGAGGAATCAATTTTTGGATTTGAAATATAATTTGTTTAAAATTTTATACGGTGGTAAAATGTGATTAAGCGATAAGTGAACTTACTACAGTAAAATTAACATTACTTTCAAATTTTAAATACATTCTTGTGTGGTAGATAAAGGCATTTTAGTTTAGATTAATTGTATGAAAATGAATGTAATATATCTTTTGTTCTTAAAATATTAAATATTTTTGCTTAGTAAGTTCCTTACTAATATTGCCATATTTTTAAAAAGGGAAATAAAAAACTGTATAGGCTATTTTTTCTCTCTTTACATTTTATATTACATCTTAATTTTTTTATTTAATGTGCAAAGTATATAAAAGTATTATATATTAGTTTTTTAAATTTTAAAGAGTGGTTTAAGTAAATTTCTTTAGATTTTTACTTATAATATAAAAATATTTAAGCTTTTAGAAACGTTTTAATGCTGAAGTTAATTTTAATGTAAGATTACAAGTAAATAAATAAACTCCTTTGTTACCAAATATTTATGTGTTATAATGTAAAGGAATCATTAAATAACCTTAATTACATTTATAATGCTATTTTAGTTATTTAGAGTTCCACATACTTAGTGTAGAAGACTTTGTGTTTGAATTAAGACACATTTATCCTATACCTTGTTTTCTAATTGATACTGTTGCCAAAACCATTATAATAATGAAAAAATATGATATTAAATGCTTTTTATATATGGATGCAAAATATTTTAAAATTAGGGCTTGAAACCCTCTCTTATACATAAAACTGTCTATTTACTTCAAGAAATTGAACTTAAAAATCTATATTTATGAAATTCGCAGAATATCATACTCTTCTTAATTTATACCTTACAGAACTGCAAATAAATATGACTGTATTTTACATACAACATAAATAACAATAACTTAACAATATTAGAAGTTTAAGATTAATACCTATTATTTTATTGTACATTATTACATATTTTTTTATTATACGTTGTATAACTGTACATGTTTAATTGCTTTCTCAAGCTTTACAAAACTGTATCTGGAAACGTAAAATTGCATTCATAAATTTTATCTATTATCGTAACGATTTCTTAAAAAAAACTATTTTTTCACAAACAAATTTGTAAGAATAACTGAAAATTATTTTATTCAATTAATGTTATTATTTTTTATATGTGAACCGAGAACTAAGAATTGCTACATGATCTCGATTCTTATTGAAAGATGCTTTTTATTATTTATGACTAGAACATTAAATTCATAAATGAAATCTTAGGAAGTCTGTAAATCTTTCAATTATTAACACTACCATGTCAAAAATGAAGCTCTTCAAAATACAGTAATCCCGATTTACGCAGTACCTTAAACTTTTATTATTTGAAAAAAAAAATACTTACATTATTGTTGGAATGACAAAAAATCAATATTATACAGACAATATTTTATATTTTTAAACTTAATATTTGCCATAAAATTAACATGCATAAAAATGTTATCTGACAAAAGGGCTTCTTAAAGGTTAACTATTTTTCTTCTATAAAAAAGAAATAGATTAATAGACAAAATAAATAGATATATTTATTATGAAATCAGAAATTAAATTTTAATCTTTATAAGCGATTCAATAAGTGTTACCTTTTAGAAATCAATTATTTAAGAAAATTATTGATTTGCTAAAACATATCAAAAATCAATTTGTATTTTAAGAAAAATTAACTAATGTCCGAATAAAACTACTTTTCCCAGGTAATGATATAAAATTCCAGTAGTGTTTAATTAAATATTTAATCTTTAAAGAGCTAAAGAGCAATAAACTTGGATCTATAAAACAAATTAATTCGTCAATGTGTATTTTGGAGGCTATAGAAGTCTTAAAATAAGATTCTAAGATGTTAAGGATGGGTTTCATCAAATGTATCACATATAAAAATTGTGTTTTAATGAAATGAGTATCAAACAAATATTTAGGAACCAAATTCAGTTGCAATGACATAACATTTTGTTAAATTAAAACACATTCTTAGTCATATACAACTAGTATAAATAAGTCGATCCTATTTTGTGTGATCACAAATTATCATATTCACATTCATTATCTAAATTTCACAAATTATCATGATTTGACATGCTTATAATATGATGTACGAAAATGTCTAAATTAAAAATGGAAACAGTACTAAATAGAAATATTAATAAATAATCGCATATTCCTTAGAACATGCAATTTGGGTATGATTGTGTTGTGATTTTTATTAAATAATTATTACAATTTAATGCTTTTTGCACGTAAAAGAGATACGTATCAAACCTAATATTTTAAGAAAATATTACAAATCTGAAATTATGGTAAATTATACTATAGAATAAAGTTTAAAAATTTAATTTGTTTAATATGAATAATTTATATGATATACAAATGAGAAATTAAAGTAAGATTTTTTTTGACAGTTTCAGAATGCGTATAAAAATGCTTTCATAAACTATATTCAGATGAATTCTACTAGTTAGAAGTGAAATATATAGCCCTTTTAATAAAATAAATATTTATCACTATCAATTTTATTTATTTTTTTTAATTTATGTAGATTTATAAATGCTTTTATTATAAAGAAGGGTATAAATTAATTACCTTTTTCAATTTTAATCAATAATAGGAGATCAAATAAAAATTTTAGTTAATATTTTACAACAATATGTGAATGATAATGAATTTAAATATTTATCAAAGTTTTAGCTTTAATTTAATATATGCGATATCGTATAAAAACGTTTTTAATGATAAACAGTTAATCCTCACTGAAATAAAAACATTTAGATATGAAAAAAATAACTATAAATAAATTTTTCTTCCTATATTAAGATAGGAATTTAATCGATGTATTTTCTTGAGATCTAATAAATTCTTTTTTCTGTATTTATATATTTAATTTTGTTCCATTAACTAATTCATCTCAAAATTATAAAATTGAGTTTTCAATAACGTGCTTTGCTTTTAATATCTAAACTTATATATTCATGTAGTTAAAATTATTATTTACTTTTGAACACAACTATCAGAATAATGTATGCAAAAGTATATTAATATTTATAAATAGGATTATCACATTAATTGTGATAAAAATTTAATAAACAATACATAACTATATGTGATTTTGCATAAATTTTTAAAATAAAATATTTCTTATTGTGGGATTTTAGATGAAGAAATATAGATCTTAACTGCCTTTTTTAAACATAAAAATGCATTTAATATTTCTTTTCAATAACCATCTAGATTTTTAATTTTAATAACTGTACTTTCATAATTTATTGAAGTTTATAATAATTTTATATCTCTAAAATCAATGCATTCTTCTCTAGCTTCAAAACTGCTTTATTTCCATATAAATGTATATGCGTAAGTCATTTTTTCATTCGTAATCACAAACATAAGAATAAATATAATATTTTAAAGCAATGCATTTTACATTTTCTGATTTATTGCATTGACCATTTCATAATAATATGTAATCTTATCATTTATTTATTAAATAAACACATTGATGTAAAAAATTATGTACCACAAATAGTGAATTATCATATATTCTCTATAGATGTATATAGGGTGACCCATAACTATTGGGACCAAATTTAAGGGAAGGCAGGAGACATCACAAGGATTCAGATTTGCATAGCAACCCATTATCCGAAATACCATGGGAAAGTAGTGATATATACAAGAAAGCAAAATACACGAGATTAAGATAATGTGAAATTTTTATTGGTCATAGACACACATTACATGTGCTGTGGTATATGATACTTGAAAGTGTAACAAAAAATGGCCAAAGTTTCCACCATTGTTAGCAATGCAGGCATTACACTTTCGGACCATAAATTGGCGAAATCACTCAAATACACCTGGATTTTCTTTGATATACGGAGCAGCACAGACGATTCTTGCATCAAGATCCACTTCTGAATCCTCAAGTTTTGCATACACAGCATCTTTCAGTGCAACCCCAAAGAAAGAAATCGATGCTGTTGAAAGCAGGAGAACGTGGTGATCAGGGAACAGGAACCACAACCAATTCATCGGTGACCAAACACTTGATTCAAATGTTCATGAACACATCTGATATAATGGGGAGGTGCCCCATCATGTTGAAACCACATACGGTGTCTGATATGTTGTGGCATAGGGTCAAGTAATGTTGGTAAAACCTCTTGCAAAAAGGTGAGATATCGCGCAGATGTTAGTAGCGATGGCAACATATAAGGTCTGACTAAGACTTCACTTATTACACCAGGCCAAATATTCTCTAAAATATGATGTTGGGCAGCACGTAATCTCATGTCATGGGAATTCTTGCCATCCCATAAATGAGAATTGTGGAAGCTGAACATCCCACCTCGCTTAAAGTGCGCTTCATCTGTCATTAAAACGTTGGATGGGAAATACGAACCTTAGCAACAGTGATCGAGATACCACCACTGTGCAAAACGTTCACAAGGAGGATAATCTGCGGGGATCAGTAACTTTGCTCTCTGGAGATTGTATGGGTGAAACCCTTCATGTTGCGAAACAGGATGAATACAAGTCCCCTAATGGCAGTAGCAATAGCTCGTACGCCTGGCAATCGGATTCCTTTTTACGGTATTCAATACATTTTCTGCCATGCTGGGATTTAAAGGGACATGTGGCTTGCTCTCACTATGTCTATTACCTCATAATGAACTATATTCACTCAAATTGTGATGTCAATTACTTAACATGCGGTAGTCCAGTGTTTTTCTCATTGGGCAACTTTCCCGATACAATCTTTTAGCCACTTGCGCATTTCTTTCTGCCAATTCATGAATCAAGTGTATATTTGCGAGCTTAGTGTTTGTAAAACATTCCCTACTCTTTTGTGGGTGATCGCAGCTCAAATGACTGAGGGATTGCAGGGCTATTCTTTGTATGCTACTGTGAAATACACCAACTGGCGCCGAATGAAGGTCTTTCGGACACGGGTTGCTATGCAAATCTGCATTCTATGCCATTAAATTTTGTCCCAATATTTATGGAAACTCAATTATAATTCCCATAAATATAAATATTAAAGAAATTTCTTTACTTATTAGTTTAAGTTAATAATTTTGTCCTTAAACATATATTTGACTAAAGAATAGTTTCAAATGGTGAATGTAAATGAATTTACTTTCCTATTTTATTTTCATTGACAAAATATATCCTATACGCATCTGGATATTTTAATGCTTGATGTTGTTAAGTTATGAATTCGACAGACATACTGACACCCTATTCATCGCTTGACCATTATTCATCAATATGGACCTAGCGTTATAAACATAGATATATTATAAGCTAGATTAATAGAAGTAAATTAAATTACAGATTAAATTAATTAAAACAATTTGGTAGACATATTCATAGTAAAAGAATAAATGATAGTTTATATGTTAACTATAGATACACTTTACGTATAAAATTGTCTAAATTTCTTTATTGTTACTCCTTGTCTTTCAATAACTTAGAAAACATTGTATTTACAATATAATAATTAATAACATAGTGTTAAAACTGTTAGTAAAATTTTGAACCTAATGCCAGCGTAAATATTATACCCTTAAAATATCTTGAATACACTAGAAAATTTTCCTTAAGTTGTTTAATCGTTATACTGAAAAATATAATTTACATAAGATAAATAATTAATTATTTCGAAGAAAATTAATTAACTACAAGTTTATTTTCATTTTATTAGTTAATTTAGACTTATATATGAGTATTTTCACTAATATTTAAAAATTTGACTTGTTAACTTTAAATAAATCTCTTAGTCCCACATACGAATTTTTTTTCTGATGTAAATGTTGTATCGAATTCCAAAAGGATTATGCTAATATATTTAACAAATTTTAGTGATGCCTTATATTTTGATTTCTTTTGATTTTTAATTTAAACTCTTCTTAAGTTTTAAAGAGAAATAACATATTGAAATAAGTAATAACATGTCTCTTTGTTTTAAAAATGTAAAAATATAATGATTTTTTTATTTTGGAGTTTTTATTTTAAAAAACTCCTTCAAGGGACATAGCATTACAAATATTTAAATCCAAAATGTGCTTATATTAAAGCATTTCCATAAAAAATTTAATTATGGGTTGTATTTTTCCCAAGTTGAGAAAAAAGTAATAAGTATGGAGTAGAAGTAGTGCAATCTACTGAGATAAATTTTTCCTTTTTAATCAAGGATTAATTCCGACTAAAATAATATTTTAAAAATCTCTGTTTTGATTCAATTAAATTTACGATTTAAGATAAAAAGCATGATCTTAAAATACTGATTTTCAATAGAAACTTTTTCATAAAATGCGTTTAAAGCGAGTTATAGATTAATCAAAAATTAAATCAGCAACAAACTAATTTACTTTTATTTATTTAAATTAATTTGTAAAATTAATGCACCATTCTTTATTCATTTTAATAAGTGCATGCAAAACTTACAAATGAAAATTTAATTAATATTTTATGAAAGATTTGTGTAGATTCTCAATTGACGTATTTAACTTTATTTTAGTTGCACTATATTTATATTATTTTATATTTAAAAATTAATAAACTTAAATTATTAGTTATTTAAAATTATTCTTAACTTTTTAGTTTATTCAAATTATTAAGTATTGTTAATACATACTTTTATATTTTTTTAATAAGTATGTACTAAGTGTACAGTTAATATTTTACTATTATAGAAAACATTTTATATATTCTCTTTTAATATACGAGGGTTATTCTGAAATTTTTGAGATACGCCCAGACAAGAATTTACAAACTAAAAATAACGGTTTAATTTTAAAATACAAAGTATTTTAACACAGAAGATGATTTTTTACTGACTTACTTCAACTTGTTTAGCGTAGAATGAATTTTAAACAGAAGAGAAAATGAAGTTGACGAGAGAACCTTTTAACGCTATGATTTTCTATGATTTGAAAACAGGATTAAATCAAGAAGAATGCATTCAACGTTTGCATTCTTCTTGATTTAATCCTGTTTTAAAATCATAGAAAAGTATGGGTATTTGAACATGATCCCACGCCGACCGTAGTGAAAACATAACGCGCCCTGAAAAAGTGATGTATGCCGTTTTCTTCAGAAATACTGGATTGGTCAAAGCCATCAAGTTGGGAGGACAGAAGACAGTAACAGCAAACTTGTATATCACTAAATGTCTTCCAGAAATTCTACAAGAACCGAATGTTAGGGGACTAATTCTTCTCCATGACAATGCATCTTCACATACAGCTAGATTAACAGTTGAGTTTCTTAAGCAAAAACAAGTTAAAGTGAACGAACATCCGCCGTATTCAACTGATCTAATTATGTGCGACTTTTGGTTATTCTTTAACCTAAAAAATAACTTACATAGACGTCGTTTTCATTCAGAAGAAGAGATTGGTATGGCTATAAATGCATTTTTTTCATCTATTCTAAGAAATGAATGGCTTGAGGCATTTAATCTGTGGAAAATTTGTCTACAAAAGTGCATTGATGCTGGAGGAGACTATTTTGAACGCACCTAAAATTTTGTAAGTATAACTTTAAAAACCTAGTTCTATCTAAAAAATTTCAGAGTGACCCTCGTATTTCAATCAATAAGTATTCCTTTTATTTGTACTATAGCAATAGGAATTTCCTTACTTAAGTCATGGCATTTTATGTCGAATGCTGTTTCCTAATAGCTCAAAAATTTTATTTCATGTAATTATCAAATATATCACCATGTACTTTAAAACGTGATTGCTTTTAGTCTTTACACGCAGTAAAAAGAAGTATGGTTTATTTTATTATTGAAAATCTCATTCCTTTGTATTTCAGAGAATCAAAGAGTTTTTTAAGAAGAGTCTTTTTATTTATAAGAATACCAAAAACAATTTTATGCTTCCTACATATCTAGATAATATAAAAATTATGTAATGGATAAAATAACTGGATTTTGTTACTAAAAATTTCAAAATAGAATTTCATGTCACTCAGTTTAAGTTTTCACCTGATTTGACTCATTATATTGCCTTATTCTCGAGTTAAAATGGTTACTGATAGATATTTTTCTGTATTTTGTTGAAAGACATATTTAGATTTTTTTCTAATTAAACTACAATTGAGTTTTAATTAAAAGAATTTCTTTTACTTTTATAAAAAATACCTGGTTTACCTCATGGTATGTATTGTTGTTTAATTAATTTTTATAAGAGTAAGAATTTACATCACTAATTATAAATACAGTTTCTGATTTTAATTATGTAATCAAATGTATTTTTCAATATTCATCTGATTTTTTTTTAGAAATTTTACAGTTGTGATAATAAATAATAATGTCATGCAGATTAAAATATTTGGTGATAATCAAAGTATAATAATTGAATGAAATGCAAACAATGATTCACTGAATTTATAATCACTGCTAATTTAACATTAACATGAAAGGTTATTTTTTATAGTAGTAAAAATAAATAAACTTTAATGCATGACTTATTCACATTTTTAAAAAAAAGGACAGTATTAACTAAATATATTTACTTTTAATAAACTGGTGTGATCCCAAAGATTTATTTACTATCCATATTTAAAAATTTCCTATACATTTTGATTATTTAAATAATCAGCGAAAATATCATAATACTTTAACATCACCTCAGTAAAAAATGATTTTTTTTAAACAAAAAAAAAAATTTGATGAAAATTGAAACAAAAAAGAAATATAGCAGAAAATTTTGAAAGTAAGATAAAAAATATATTTAAATGATTCAGTTATTTATAAGAAGAAAATTTTTATTCTCTTCATTGTTAATCTCTAAAAAAATTGTCAAAGTATTATAACAATTACCTTTTTCTTTTTAAAGTTGTGAAAAAGAATGCTTTAACAAAAATATGCAAAAAAAAATCTTTAATTACCCAATTTAATTCAATTGCTTTTGAAATTTAATTAAATAATTTTTTAAGCGCTTAGCTAACGATTTATCAAAGGAATAGTTTTTTTTCTTGAGTTTGGATAATTTTCAAATATGATTGTCAGAATTATAACTAGCTTATTTTAATTTTCTTTAATTATATATTTTAAAATATAGTTAGTTAATCAAATAAGCAAGTAGTTAACTATTTAAATGTACATGACTAATCACAATTTTTCATTAATAATAAAATTTGCAAATGAATAACAATATAACTTCAGTAATTTAAAAAATCTTTCATAAAATATTTTTTCTTATTTTAAAAATGCTTTCATATTTGATTAATAAGTTTCATTAAAATTAGAAACTACCATTTCTATACAATATTCGTGCAGAAAACACACTTTGATATTATTACATAAATTCATAACCACTTTTAAATAAAATTTTGATAATCTACTATAATTAAAGTGTGCACAGAAAGGTGGTATGAAATAAAAGTATCAGTTTCTTCCAATCATAAAAATATGCTTTAAAATCTATTTTGTAAATACAATTTAAAGTTTTCAGTAACTTTTCTTATATTGAAAGAATAAAACTTTAACGATGACCATGAGAGGTTCTTCTATGGATCTATTTTATTATTTTACCAAACATTAAAACTTATTATATATAATATATATATATATATATATATATATATATATATATATA
>JAPDSC010075500.1:381289-413219 GCA_026290005.1 Latrodectus geometricus | reverse complement strand
TATATATATATATATATATATATTTTCTTTTTAAATTATGTATTTTATTTTTCATTGAAAATAATCATCTTGATAAATTAATTAAATTTATGTCATCAGATTCATATCGTGATTTTACTAACGTAATGGATAGAGATTGTAACGGTGTTGAAAATTCATCCGCGCATAATTTTTTCGAAGGAAAGTCAAATCAATAAAACTCCCAAGCCCTCCTCACGATAAACGTGCCTGCAGAGAAAAGAAATTCCATATCCATCTTCTGTTGTTTAGCAGTGAGTAGAATTAAGCTCGAGACTTCTCTGAAGAGAGTGTTATTGTCACTGGTCAAATATGAATGACATGAAATACAATTTAGTTGTTTTACCCTTAAATTAAAATTTTATTCATAGGAAATTATTAAGAATCTATTTTTTTATTTCTAATGGCGAGGGAATTTTTTATACAATATAATCATCTTTTTATTTACAGTAATTATTTTTAGTCTTCAACGAGTAATGCATCTTAGCTTAAGGAACTATATAATAATTTAGAATTTCACCAATTAAGTGACTTCTAAGATATATAGCTTACTTAAATTATACTTAATCCTGCCCAGTTCATGATATCATAATTACTTTATAATGTTTCATACTATTCAAACTAATTTGCAGTAAGTAGAGTGTTACAAGTAGTAGAGGATTTTATAATGTTGTTGTCATTCTGAAAGAAATTTATTGAGAAATTTGATATGAGTTACAATATACATATTCATACACATTGGAAACGAAATTTCTTTAATTTATACGCTTCACGTATAGATTGTTTAAGACGCTGGTTTTCTCTAAACACAAAAATTTGTATTTGATGTGGAAATATTTTTTTATTTCTAATGGCGGGCACCCTTGAGCAAGTAAGTACATTAGTTCATTTGCAGCAACAAGGCCGGAAACTGCTACTCATTTTATCCTTCGTTACCTGGTGGGCACCTGTGAACCAAGTCACGGTGGTACGAGTGGCATCGCCCACGCCACACCTCCACATACGTTTATAGGGTGGTCCACATTCATCCATCATCTGAGGAAAGGACAAGAAACACAGAGAGAGAAAGAAAGAGTATATTCATGCCCGATCGGGATTCGAGCCCAGGTCCTCCCCATGCCGTAGTCAGTTACGCTAACCACTAGACTGGTTGGGCGACTTAAGTAACTATAAATTATAACATTCTGGTCCCTGTGTAAAATTAATAATAAAATTATATTTCTTATTTTCAACATACGTCGCAAGACAATTTTATATTAAATAGTCAGTGATCAAATGCAACTATTTAAAAATGCTTGGTTTTCAAACGGTATCATTTACTTTATATATTTTCATGAATGAACACTATTATTCTAGGTTTTTGTCAACAAGTGTCAGTATAAATTTATATTTATCGTCAAGTAGTCATTTATCAATATCAGTGTTGTATTTTTTCAAGTTTGCTTCAGATATCGAAAAAAGCTCAAAAACACTGTTACCAAAAAACAATTTAAATGATAAGGGATGAAAAGATTTTTGATCCAGAAAATAAAACATATATCATCTCCAACAAAATAAATTGGAAAATATCCTTCTAAGAAAAAAATAACGAGATTTGAAAAACAGCTTTCTACATCTGAAATAAGTAAATAAACTAAAGCTTTTCTTAAATTTAATAATATTCTTTTAAAAAGTTCATAATGAAAAAAATTAAGAAAAATATTGTTATATTTAATTTCATAAAATGTATTAGTAGTTTCATTAATCAAAATAATGCTATTTACTCTCAGAAAATCATATATTAAATGAAATAATAATTCTATGAAGCAGGGAAAATACAACGCATACAGAATACAATAAAAAGCAACTTAAGCAATATTTAAATTAACTACTTACAGTATTGGTTAATGTTTTGAAATAATATGATACACAAATTGGTTAATGGTACTAACTGTAAATCTTATTTGCACTTGAATGACAGCAAAATTGCATATATTTTATAGCGCAAACTTTGATTCTATCATTTTTCTGAAACTTCTAAAACAATTAAATAGATTTTTTTAAATGAAATTTATTTCATTACTTATAATAGGATTAAACAATTCTTAATACATATTGTTTGATTATACAATGTCATTATAAACTACAGATATACAATACAAGGCTTACAGAAGTAAAATAAATATTAAATGCTATATGCCTAAATAAAGTGAACAAAAGAAGTGAAAAACAGGCTGGATTTTATAAAAACAGTTAAGTTTACTGGTCAAGTCACGCAGAACATTTTCAAATCATTCTGCAAACGTATAATCTAGGGCCATAAAAAGATACGACATGAGGAAATCATTCACTGTCTTGAGGTTTTGAATATTTGCGTAAATTGCTTGATATTAGATTGAAACAAAATCGATAACTTGCAAAACCAGATAAGATAAAAACTGAGACACTTTAAAATTAATAGAGAAGAAAGTCTCGAAATGGTGAGCCGAAACAAAACTCTTTTTGATTATCTCAGCGTTGCAAGATGAAATTTATTCCTCATTCCATTTTTATTCTAATATTAAAAAGACTTTCTATAGCTCTTTGGAATGCTAATATGAATATCTATGTGTAAATTTAAAACATCTTTAGCTGAGAAATCAGCTTTCCATTTCCAGAGAACGTGTGATGAGATACGCGAAAGGATATCAATTCTCTTATTTCTATTCGAAATGACAGTTAATAGGGTTTAATTTACTAATTTGCTGCTGATCATAATACTGTTCAAAAGGTAAAGAGAAGAAAGAAAATTGGAACAAATAAGATACCTTCAAGATGATGTGCCTTTATCTTTAAGCCATTTGAGGGCAAATAAAATATATGCTTTCAAACGGATCAAAAATAATGTTTCTATTTGACTAATTGTGCCTTTACCTTTTACATTGTTTAAAATAAAGAACTACAAAATGGCCTTAAAAATAGCAAATACAATCTTGTTGTTCCTCTTGTTAAAATCAGTAAAGAGAAAATCTTATTAACTCTAACTTTAGCATTCTCTTTGTAATAGCAGAAATTTAAGGGCTTTAAAGTAATTGAAAATTATTAATATTTTAGAAAAAGTTTTCACTAGTCAAACTTGACATTAGCTAATTAAAACTTATAAATGTGTCTCAACTCAAAATACTTTTAAGAACACTGTTTTTTTCTCGCTGGAAATCACTACTAGCAGTATTAACATGCTTCCTAAAACTATCCATTTCCTCAAATCACTAAGAAAGACCACTACTCCTACTTTTTTTTATTGGAACTGATAACAAACCACAATTGAAAATAACAGTGCAAAGTCTATTTGCAACATTTTTAATGCAATATAATCAGAGCAAATTTGAAGAAGGATATTCAAGTCGAACACTTCTTTATTACAACGATCTGTAAATAAATAACAGTCGTGTTTTTTAATCTTAAAGTGTACAAATTAGTAATACGGACGACACGAAGCTTATTCAAAGATATTCCTTTCATATTCAGAAAGAAAATCTGCTACAGTGATACCCAACCTTCAATATATGACAACAATCCCAAGCTACAAAGCCTAAGATCAATATAATTTCAACCATGCAGGGAAGAGTAAGTTACTCTGAAATTTTCTTTAATAAAAAGGATTCGTAAAAATAAAATCGACAAGCTTCGTTCCTTTAGTGCCAGTAACAGGACTTTGTTAAAATGCTTATATGCTATTCGAATTCGTGCCTAATAAAAATTACATTGTTTCTGAATTGGTAAAATATATGAAATGTTTAATAATTTTACAATTATTTTAGTTTGAGGCTCAAAATAAGCAGAACAAAAGTCAAATTCATTAATTTTCATATCTAAGAGAACTCAAGTAACAATTTTGGCAGAAAATAATTATTAACAGAATTTTTAAAAAGGGCTCTATCCTTCAAAAATTTATTTAAAATTTTCTTATCATTAATAAACTTTTTTTAGGATATAATACGAATGTTTCTTAATGATTAAATTGATAACTTTTATATTTAATGTAAAACTTACTTTCTCATTTGCGTTGTACATTTTTTAAATTATTTTTGTGAAGTGAAAATTCAGCAAAAATAATTTATCTAGCAACATACCTAATATTTATCCGAAACTCTTAAGAATATGCTGCCTGTTACAGCATTACTAAAAAAATATATACACATATACATTAACTTTCAAACTTTTCATTGATACAATTTTAATTAAAATTAATTTATTTTATTAATTTCGTTCAATAATAATAATGAATTCGTGATAAAACTTGTTATTCAATATAACATAAATTATAGAAATTACCTTAGAATGAGAAATCTTCAAAAATAAATATAAGATCATTTTAATTTATAATTATTATTTTAAAAGTACGCCATTGCATTTTAATAACTTTTCGTAAATAATTTTATGAAGAAAATTATGTTATAATGCAGTACATATATTTAGGAATTCATTAATCTAAATTTTATTGGAATTATTTTTACTACGGGTTGAGAAATATTTTGTTTACAATTTTTCCTAGAAATAGTAATTTCAGATTACGTACATATTCATTTATAAATTTCATGAAATTTATATTTTTCAGATTTAATTCGTATTTTATATACATGCAGTGAGAAAAATGAAATAAGATTTAAAGTACTTTAAATTTTTCTCCTATACTCATTTGCCAGAATTTAGAAAGAAGTTAACGTTTCAGATAAAAAAATTTATACATTGTTTTGATTAATGTAAAATATTCTCTTTTAGCAACCCACATAACGTTAAAGATACATACCTGCAAAATATATGTATGACAAGAAAATTTCCATTTATAACTAAACACTTATTTTAATTAGGATAAACGGTAAACAGTACTTGCTGAATGTTAATATTCTCTTAAAGAAATTCACAAATACCATCATTTGTCAAACGCTGCTAATTAAATAATCAACTTGAAAAAATGCCACTTTTCTAGCATAGAAAATTATAGAAATGGAATTGATCTAAAAGATCAGGAATTTTTTTGAAAATATTTTGCATTCCTTTTATGTTCATTGTATAAATAAATATATGAGAAGTGCTATATAAAAGTAATATTTCTTTTACAGTGAATAATGAAATGTTATAATATGTTACATATAGATAAGCAATATTAGATTATAACTGAAATTTGTCGGTACATTTTTAAGCAAATTAACCAAGCATGCAGAAAAACATTTCACAGAAGCCAAAAGTTTTTAATTAAAATAACATATTTTCTAAAAAATGTGCAGAAAATTCTAACATTATTTAAAAAACAAAATGATTTCAATTTTAATATTTCTTAACATTTAGTAAGGTTTATTTTTTTTTATAAAATATAGAATAATATTTAAAATGTTTTATAATTTTTCGTTATTAACTGTTATAATTAATTTAGTCATAACATTGCTATATATTTATTTTAAAACAAATCGATATAATAATTTTGAAATTTCAAATATATCAATAATATTTACTTCCATTAATGTTTATAGGAATACAAAAATATTTTCCATTTAAAATATTTTGATGTTATATATACGATAAAATTTCGCTCCTCATAAATTATGAAACTGGAAACTAATTATGGAGTTTTAATTATTTTTCTCGTCTGATGATTCATTTTGTATTTAATTATGATAAGGTACACATGTGTTGCTTGGATGAAAAAGAATTTTCTTCTTGATTTCTAACTTAAAGTTAGATTAAGTTAATAATGGTTATTTATACACATTGCATTTATTAATTCTTTTTGTAGTTGACTTAAAATTTTGATTTGGATAATTTTTCATAAGCTATGACTTAACTTTTACATGAATTTTCAATTTTTTTTGTTTTTCTTTGATGGATAAATTTATTTGAATAAAAATTACAATCCAATAGTTTTATAAAAAGCATATTAAATTTATAAATGATTTATTACAAAATAGAAATATTTGAACAAAACTATTAGGACATCATTGTGTTTGATATCATTGATAAAAAAGTAAAAACAATATATATTTTAGGAAATAATTAAATATTATTAAATGGTATTTGGCAACAATACTCAGTTTAACAACAAAACTGTATCTCAAGAAGATAACAATTGAAACTACTTTCATTAATGTTAGCAAGTTTTATACTTTTTATATAAGAAAAATAAGCAATAAGAGATGAATTATAATTTTGGAGCAAATAAGTGAAAAAGTTAAATTAAATGTAGATTTAAATAAAAAATATCTCATAACATTTGAATTTAAAAAAATATTTCAACTAAAATAATTTCCATTATAATATTGTAAGTATTATTCATTATATGAAAGCTATACATTTTTCCTGGAATCATTACTTGTATTAATTCATTTACAACACATTGCATATTCTCATTTTAGAAAATAGTTTAGAAAAAAATCAAGGAACTTGTAAGTTTAAGCAAAATAGTTTATTTTGTTTAAATTTACAAGTTTCTTGACCAAGAATTTTTCTTGAGATATAAGAAAGGCCAGACAAACTATGTAAAGTAACACATAATTCTTCACTGAAAATCATTAAAAATAATTTTTTGAAGCAGTTCATTTTTGAAAAAGCAGATAAAAAATTAATCTGTATTAATTCATGCATCCTGGAAAATGAGATAAAAAATTAATTTCTGGATTAATTTTATATTTATGAAATTATTAGATATTTCAGCTCGAATTCATTTTATAATTTTTGTAATTACGCTTTTTACTCATGAGTATTTATATTTTCTTTGGCTATCAATAAATACAGTTATTGTTCATTCTGTTTAATATATATTTTAAATTTACCGTAAAACGTAATTATTAATTAGGTTTTGAAACTAAAGAAAACTTATGAAGATATGGTTCCAAAAAAATTGTATGCCGTTGAGATATTAAACAATACGAAATAATGCTTGCAAGAATTAATTAAAAATACTTTACTTGTATTATTTTTAACAATTCAAAAATTTTATTTTCTTGATTGCTCGAAATAAAAAAATAAATATTTAATGATAGGTTTAAAAACACTTTCGATGTGATGGAAATGACAACGCACTGAAAAATTGGTTTTAAAAAACCTTACAATGTAAATATAAAAATGAGTTACATAAAAGAGATTCAAATAAGAAACATGCTAGTTTTCTGAGAGATAAAGTTTTTTATGTTATAATACTAGAATTAAAGTGCTTTACTTTTTAGCTGAAATCAAAGATAAAAATAGGAAAAAACTATACAATTCAATAGAAATAAGACAAAATCAAGAAAAAGAATTATACAATATAAATAGAGAAAGGGCATAGAGACCATGTCTTCATCTGTAGGGAGATGGTCAACTATGCAAATAGAATACTCTTTTCTAGTAAGCAAAAGTGACAAATGCTTAAAAATCTTCATACTATTCCCTCGAAGACTTTCTGTGCTAAAAGAAATAAATTTAAGTTAAAATAAAAAGAATCAAAGAAATATATTAAAAATATAAGGAAAGCAATACATTGAAAAATATGCATAGCAGTACAATAAAAAATAAGCGAAGCAATACATTAAAAATTTATATATATACAGAAATATATGATTGCCAAAAGTAATTAGAAAAATTACGTGAGTTAATTAAAAAAAATTAAAATAGTTTATAATTTATAATGTATTTTCAAAGTTAAAGTATAGTTAAAGTGAAAATAGATATTTCAAAATTCTTGTAAGAACTACAATGCTTGTGTGGCCTTTCTGTAGTTATAAAAACTACGCATTACTTCAATCTTGCACACGTCTTACATATTCCTACACCCTATATTTAAAAATATAATTAGATGGAAAATAATTTTGTTTAAGTTGATTAATTAATCACTTAATTTGGTTTTTCAAAATTAATGTAAATATAGTATATGCGCTTTAATTCACTGAATAGTATAATCCTGTAAATCTTTAAAAAATTGTTGAATTTCATGTCTATTAATTCAGTAACTTGAAAATTGAATTGATTGGTTTTATCAAAAATGTCTTTATAAGCAGTTGAATTTTCAATATTTATAAGTAAATCTAAATATTCAGTGTTATTGTTATAAATGTTGATTTTAATCAAGGAAAGCCACATTCGGATAAACTGATTTAGAAATACCACTAAAATGTAAATCATTGAAAATAATAAAATCATCTATGTATCTAAGAAAAAAAACACAAAAGGTATTAAAAAATTAAATTATTTTAAAATAACGCGAAAGTAAATTTGCAAGTATACTTGAAAAATTGGAAACCTGCGAAATTCCGCAATTTTGATTAAAAATATTTCCATCGTTATAATAAAGTAATTTCAAATACAAAATTTACCCAAGTTGTTCCAGTATTCAAAACAAATATTTAATACATTTTGTAATCTTGGAAATAAAAATGTAATATATTATTTAATTTGTTATTGGTTATACTTGTAAAAATATTTTTGAAATCAAAGGAATTAGTATTATAAATAAAATTATATGTGTGACTGAAAGTCTAAAATCAGTCTATTATTATCAATAATTCAAGTAGCTTTGGATTTAATAATGTGTTTCAGAATTACATTTAGATATTTGACAAAAATTAAACATGATTGGGCTAATTCATACATGAATTAGTACCGCAATTAATAAATCTGAATTAAATTAGAAATTTAAAAATTACTGTTAAATAAGGAAATTGTAATTCATAATTGCTTATACAAAACCAGAATTTTTTATTAATGATGTTAGTTGTAGAATTCAAAAGTTTGTAGGCATTCAATTTTAAACTATGTCAATTAAATCTAAATAATTAAAATTAAAATAATATTCTAATAAGTGTATGCCTTTTTTATAAAAGTTGCTCACTTTTTAAAAGCTTTATCAAGAGAAAACATATAAAAATAAATAAATATAAAGTAATAAATACAATAATCATAATATTTTATCACTATAATATGCTCAGATATAGTTTATGCTAAATTATGTCACTGATGTAATATGCAAATAATAAAAGTATAATCAATTCTTTTTTTATTTTATTAAGAGCATAAGAATCATTATTTCTCTAGCAATAATTAAACCATATTTAGAAAATATTTTAAAATGTTAAAATCATAAATTTAATGCCATAGTTAGAAAAAAAATCGTAGAAACTGAATTTTAACTCTGAAAGAAAATCGTATTGTTAATATAACAATAGCAAATTTGAAAAAATAATAGCATTGAAGAAAATCCTTAATTTTTTTAAACGTTAAAATGTAAAAGTTAGCCACCTCTGATTAAAAAAAGAATTTGCAAAATAAAGAATATAATGTGCAATTTTGATATTTCTCAAGAAATGTTTTAAAGAAACATTTTGACAAAATGTTCTTTTATTTCACGAGAAAAAAGCAGCAAATAAAGCAAGGCATATAATCTTATATTTTTTATACCCTTTTTAAAACAAAACAAAAAATAAAAAATCTGTTAATCTTCTCTGATTTGGTTGGAAGATGGGATAATTTAGTTTCCATTTTCCCGATGATTTAATTAGAGAAAATATTTTGAAGAGTACTTCTTAGAATTTAAAAACATCATGAAGTAAGTATATTTATCACTTATGACAAAATGTGTGATAAATAAACATTAAAATGATGCATTCAATTTTATTAAAGCACGAAGAAAAAGGAATTTAGTAACAAAAGGATCATTATTACCTTGAAGTTATTTTTAACGAATTTAAAGTCATAAACAATTAGATAAAAGATATATTTTCAAATCAAATTGCAAAAAAAAAGAATGATTTTTTATACTTTCATTATACTCATTTGATATTACAGAAACTGTGAAATAAAGTTAAATATTACAGTTTTTGAGAATAAAATAGTCTATTTTATAGTAAAAATGATGGTTGTACCATCTAAAGTTGAAATAAATTGCGTATTTACTTAAATGTTTTAGATACAACAAGTTAGATGACTGGGAAATATAAAATAAACTAAGTAGAATATTTATGTTAAGTTTTGTGTTTAAAAAGTGTACGCTAAAAATTTAATTGAGTAAAAAAATTCTTTAATTATTGTAAAATTAACAATTTTAATGTAATTGGTAAATACTTTTTTATAAAAACTAAGCATGTAATAATCGATATGTAATAATTATTAAGATAATTTTGTTTTAACAAGAAATATATCATAAATGTATATAAAATATAGTACACGTAAAAAATATTAAAAGTTTGCAGTTATTGAATAAGGGTATTTAAATATCGCAATTAATCTTCAAATTTTGCGCTTATATTTATGTTTATTTAAGAAAACTTCCATATTTCTTAATCATTTTGTTCTTAAATGAAATATTAAGCTAAAAATATATTTTTGTAAGAAAATATTTCATTTCCTCAAAATAAAAAATTATTCCGCCAGTCTTTAATCATTAATCACTTGTGCGTATAGCATTTTTAAAGTAATGCAGAAAATATAATTTACATTTAAATGTGAAATAATTAATATATGTAATTAGTTTAAAACATATGGAAATAATTGTTACATTTCTAAAAGTCAGGCTAATACATTAAAAAATTCACCACGCAAAAAGTTACTTCAAATATTTGTGAATCGTATAAGCATTTCTTGCTTTTCTTCATTTTCTTGCATACAAATTATGCATACATTTATACCAAAAATTATTTGAAAAAAATATTAAGAGAATATAAATATACAATTATAATAGAACTCTAAAACTTTTTAGTATTTTAATTGAAACGTGCTTATGACATGAATCTTTTTTTGAACTCCTCTAATTAACTTATAATAATTTCAGCATTTTATAATATTTATTAATAGAAGAAAAATTAATAATTATTAAATGAAAATGCAGTCACTTACAATGGGAATATTCTTCTTTCCAAACTTTTAATGGTGCCTATTTCAAATATCTGGCACACAGTGATTGATTGGCTTTAAATGCACTTCTTTTGCGTGGATTCCTATGATCAATCATTCGATTCGTAAATGTCAAAAACACAAGAGTGTTTTAAAATATATGTAATATATTTCAATTCTTGTTTTCATATTTGTCTGAAATGATTAGATTTTAGATTTAATTGAAAGCTTTAAGTATACTTATAACTGAATAAAATGGTGAAAACAACTTTTTTATAATATATTTTAAAGATGTTAACAGAGAAACGTTATTACGTAGGTTATAAATTATTTTGTACACTCCAGAAAATGTCAATGTTCACGTTTGATTCTAAAAATCATGACTGATAAGTTAAAAAAGGAATAATCATTTATTCTATTTTGAGTTTATATTCGTTACTGGAGATTATTATTTCAATTTTATTGATGAAAATACAGTTAATTATTTTTCTTACATTAATGTATATACATATAAAAATGTGTATAAAAAACAATCTTTTAGAAAAATGAATGTTCTCAATAGACGTTTTTATCATTAAAGCATGTTTTTGATAATAGAAAATAACTATAAATTAGAAGAGAAATTATCAGAATATCAAATACCAATGAACTTTTAAAATTGCAATTTGAGGAATATGTAACTTTTATTAACTCAAAGTTAAGATTTTCTGCATTTTAAAAAAATAAATAAAAATATAAGATAAATATTACTGATTTTAAAATAAATTTTAAATTAAATTATAATAAATATTTTTAATTACAATAAATATTTAATTAACTTATAAGTATAATAATTTTCAAAACTGCTGTAAAGATTTTTTATCATTGTTGGAAACCAGGGGGAGTTAATTGGAAAAGTTAGTTTGTAAAGAAATCCTTTGGCGAAATCCTTTCTAATTTGGCGCGATTTTATGTCAACAGATATCGTTTCTCCCAGAATCCAGGAAAAGGGGTTCTGTATTCACTTGCATCAGTTGCTCTCCCTATGTAAGAAATTATTTCCTGTTATACTCTGGCCGAAAACAAAAAAAAACATTGAGAGTTTCTGATTTATGAAAACTGAATATCCAAAAAAATAGTTTTAAAACTTATCATTATAATTTAAATTTTTATACTTTTCCTTTTTTTCCTAATCATGGATTAAATTTAACTTTAAAGAAATATTTTTGTTTTGCAGGATTCCCATTATCAATTACTATTGTATAAGAAAAAAGAGAAATAACATGTATTTTTGAAACTAAACGTCTTCCTCACTTTAAACTTTTTATAAAATTTCAGAAATTGAATATATAAATAATAAAATTTTGATTTATCTGAAATGTAATTGTGAAACCTTCAGACGTAAGATATTTATAATAGCATATGTGTAAACTTATTTATGATGAACGCTGTAAAGAACTCTTTATTTTAGTATAACTTTGAGTTAAGTTTCAATTCACAAAATGGACACAAACGAAAGAAGCTGCTTGGAAAGATACAAAAATGCAAGCCTCCCAGGTAAGAAATTTTCTGTATTCTTTTTCATAAACAGTGAATCCCATTACTAAAAATTATATTCTAATTTTAAATTAAGAGTATCGATGGATAAAATATGTGAGCAATGGAAAAAATTGTCCTAAAAATGATTTAAAATCATGTGCGATAAATGTTTTTTTAAAACTTACGAACAATTTATTTTCACTTAACATGTCAATAAAAATATTTTTAAATATACAACTGTATTTTCTCTGTTCAAATTTAATTCATAGTCTCAATTTTTAATTTTTTTTAATATTATATTTTAATTATTTTTTATTTTCAGTTTAATTTCAAAATATAAGGTTGATTTTTCCTAGTTAATTAATCGATTGCATTATAACACAATGCAAACATTTTTGTATGCTGTAATTATTTATTAATATTTCCGTTCATATATGCTTAAGTTAAATATATATTATATATTATTTCAGCTAGCTGTCTAATAATTTTAAAGCTATTACATCATTTGTTTAAAATCAGTACAAGCATTTTTGCTTAAATTAGAATAGTTGTCCCTATGCGAAACATTATTTTTGACAAATTTCAGATGCTTATGTGCTTAGGTATTAAATTTAGCTTCCAATTCATGTGATATTATAAAATTCAGTAGTTGAAAGCAGATAACAAAACGCTTCTAAATTATTTAAACATATTTAGATTATAACGTGCTATACATAATCTTAATATATTTTGAATGATATTATTGCTAATAAAATCATATTAATTTTAAACCTTTTGAATTTCTTGTGATTATATTATTTTTATAGATATATTATTTTTTCACTAAATCAAAATTGCCAGGAATTAAAAATAAGATGTCAAACATAGTTGATTTTTGGTAACTTATTTGTCCTAAATACCAACTTTTAAAGGTAAGCACTCCTTTAAATAAGCACTTTTTCGTAGTTACTAATTCCTTTATATATATAAAAATGTTTTATTTAATAGAATTCATAAACATAGCATTCTTTTAAAAAGAATATTATGTATTACGATTTAAAGGAAAATGCTTTAAAAAATAATGCACTTTATTAAAAGATGAGGAAGCCCCAATTTACGACTATCTTCCTAGTAAGCTTTTGTCACATCATGAATAATTAAGATCATGAAATAAGAAAATATAGAGATAATTTATAGTTTTCATTGAAAACTGTTAAGTTCAAAAAAAATTTTTAATTAGATATTTTGTAAAAAGTTTAAAATTAATCACATTTTTTTCTTAATAGATACATTATTTTCTTCGTATATCCAAATTACATTGTCCATTTTAGTTATAATATTATGTATACTTCCTAATACCATAATTAAGATAGAATTGTACTTTATATATATTTTGCAAAGAATTTTTATTATGTTGTTAATTATATTACTTTCAAAAAACAAGTTTTTGAAATCTGATTTTTATTTATGAAATATCTATGAATAATACTCTACTAAAGTATTATTGCATGATAATTTCTTTCAGTAAAAGAGTATAGAGTGACAGAAATTATAGAAATATGCTACAACATTTTAGTTTTGGAAAACAAATTTAAAAATGTAATTGCTTTTATTAGAAATTATTTTTGATAAATATTCCACGATAGCATAATCATATTCATAAAAAACTAAAAATTTTGCATATGAGTTTTAAATTGAAAAATGTTGTTAAAGCATAAGACTCTTTTGTATTACATAAATTTACATTGTATTTCAATCAGAAAATATTTTCATTCATTTATACAATCTGAACATTATTTATAAACTTATTTTTTCAGTTAGCTTGTTTGATGAGTCTAAAATAATAGTATAAAATATTTTTCAAATTTTGAAACTTATATATTGCGAGAAATACACTAATAAAATAATTTTTAAATACATTTCATCATTTATTATAATATACAGACAAAAAGGGAACATGTTTGTATAAAACAATGTGGATTTTAAATCATTCACCAAGAACTATGATTGATGACAACCATACTTCTAGATGAAAAATGTAAAAAGTTATGTTATAAATATGGATATAAAATTGAACGGTTCACTGAAATATGCAATATTTTACATTGCATACCACTTATAAAATACACTATATTTACTATTCTATAATGTGTATAATATTTTAAGTTATATATGAAATGAATTAATTTTAAATAAGTCTAATATATTTTAATTTTGTAAATTAAAATACATATTCAAAATCATCAAACGAATAAATAAATTTTTATGAAAACAAAAGTATGACTTAGTATATTTTTTATTTTATAACTTATTTTATATTGAATACTTAAGGAGCTTTGCTATAAAAAAAAGTTTAAAATGTTGTTAATTTTTCTTATATATAAATTTTCTAATATTTACAAATAAGATATACTTTATCTTTTATTATTATAATATAATCAAGAAACAATTCTTAATTTTTGATTATTAAGGATTATTTGTTGGTTAGTTAATTTGATAAAAAATAACATTAAATATTAATATATCATAAACACATTTTCGAAAATATCCTTAATGTTTATGTGATTAAGGATTTTATAAGTTATCCTTAAGCTTATAAGGATAAAGGATAATTTAAAAAGATTAAGGATATAAATTAATTAATTTATTTGTAGAGAACAAGGATATAAATATAAAAATTAAGAACAACATGATGCAAATTAACTTCTTGTAACATGTTATTTCGTTTGACGTTCAAAAATAAACAATATTTCAGTCAGCAAATAATTCTGTAACGTATCAATAATTATTTGCTGATTTAAGTTTAATGTATGTTTATCTTTGCACTAAAAAAACTTGTTAAATCTTAACTCCTAGTAAAAAAAATTTCTTTTAATTATTATTAATTTATGTACACTTATCTAGCGTCATTGTGTATCTAGATTTAACCAGTTGCATATGGATAATTATAATTCTCAGCACAGTATATATTATATTTTTGAACAGAATTTTACGCTTAAATCCGTAAATGTGTCCTATGTTTTGTTTGAATATACCTCAGCTCCGAGGGTACAAATTTCAGAAAAAAATTTTATAAATTGTTTGTATCTTAAGACCATCCTTTTATAAATAATTACCTTATAACCCTGTAGATGATGCTCTTAAAATTTGACTTTCTTTTTTTTTCAAATATTCAATTATGAAGGTTGTTGTACAATTGGTATTTTAACTAGAAATATGAAGAAATTAATCACATTATAGTATTCTCACAGAGAATAGTTCAATGAAAGATATTAGAAAACATCTTATGTAATTGAAAATCTAGCTTACTTTCAAAGTAGAAACAGCTTAGTGACTACATATTTGCATTGCTTGCCATTCTCTACACACTACAATAAAGTGTAACTTGTTGATAGAAAAATAATAATATAACGATTTACGTAACCAAGACTCAAGAGAAGTTACACAATTATTTTACATAAATAAAAATAAATAAATTGTTATGAATTTTAATTATATATATTTAATAATATCCAAATGATATTTTCTTTAATCTAATTTGTTATCAATAATTGATTTTCAGATGCAATGCAAGCGAGGAATAGTGGTGTCAATAACATTAACCGTTTTTAATCATAGACACGATATTGCTGCAAAATTTTCAAAAGTTTTGTTAATTTTATTCGACGACATCACAAAATTGTAATTTAAATCTATATAGGTCTATTCCTAGGGTCACGTGGTTTAGAAAGCTGACACGTATACCATAAAAACAAACATTATGGAAATTGAAAATAAAATAATAAATATTTCGTATATTATAATAAATATAATGAGCATATTATTTTTTGAACACAAATAAAATGTGAATTCAATTACGAAATTTTTGGTTATCTTAATTCTACTATGTTAGTATGAGATGATTATATAGCAAAAGAGAATAATTCATTGGGCTTCAGGATCAACTGATTTATTCTATTTGTTAATATTTTATTATGGGCCGTGGTGGCCTGGTTGGCTAGGGCGTCGTTCTCGTTACCATGGTGAGTTCGAATCCCGGCTTAGCCGAAGATCCGTAGTGTTAAATAATGGCGACTGGGGCACGTTAAATGCGTCGGGTCGCAATGCCCTCCATGTTCTCATAACAAATTAATACCTCTGGAGGTGGTTGGAGCCAGGCCTTGGAACTTCGCTGGTTTCAATCTCTAAAGTGGAAGTTTCAGGTGGTGCTGCCATCTATGAGACAAAAGTCGTACTTCCACCTTCGTAAGAGGATGCTCTATTTAAAAAAAAAAAAAAAACTGAAGACGCTCCCTCTCTGACTTCATTCGCCTAGTCTCTGTGACGGGCGGGCTTGGCGGCGCCAAGTGTATTTTATTAGGAATATATCATATAATCATCAAGCATGAGATGTAATGCTAAAATACATTTAGCAAAAATGAATTAATATAGCCGTAACTTGTGTCTTATTCACACCAATATACATGTTAATATTTACTTATCGATCAAATTACTGAACTTCTAATTACTTATAGATAGAAAACCTGTATTCTTTTCAGAAATTAATTTGATAAATATTAATTAAAAAATAACATACTAAAAAAATTGTTAGTGTTTTATAATTTATTGACTATCTTTCATGAAAGTATACATAGCTTTTCTTGTCATCTAAAATAAACACTAAGAGGCAGTAATTATTTAATTAATTGTCTATTGGTAAAAATACTGCTTAGAAAGCTATAAATGCTTAGATTATAATAAAAAAAAGATGGTAATTTCTATGACCAATTAGAAATCCTAGTAAAGCTAATATTCATTAAATTACACGTGATTATAAAAACTTTATTTAAATAATTACACTTAAAACCACCTTAATTACAATTTAAACATTATTTACCATCAGTCATTCTCCAAATTATTACTTTTAACTGAAAATTAAAAAGATTTTGTTGATTTTAAACATACTACGAAAAAAAAAAACATTCAATCAGTAAAATGTCTTTTAATGAAGGCACTCAATTTCTCTAACGAAATTTACTTCCGAAGGAACGAGAATATATAAAGAAAGTGACACAAAAATTTAAATTTTAATTCACGTCACGCATTAATTCTTATCAAAACTAAAATATTTCACTGATGTATTTTTCAATGTGTATTCTATCGTCAACCTGTATGTTATTATGTTTACCAGATCAAGCGTTGTTAGTATAATCGTTTCACAGAGGAGAAAAGTCATCATTCAATATTCTCTTTATCTTTAATCTCCTTGTTACTTCAATCTATGTGACTTTTAGCTTTAGAAATATTTAAAAATATTTCTAAAGTAGTGATATTTTAAAAGCTTTATCTTTCTGAAGGCAGCATTACACGAAGTGTTCATAGTGCTTCTCACAGAAAATACAAAGATTGACTCTGCATCATGCTATTTATGATTCTAGATTGCATCTGAAAATAAAAACTATCATATAGAGAAAAGTTGGTTTTAATGAAGTTTTTAAACTATCGTAAATATATTTAAAATGTATGATTTAATAAGACATCTTTTAGTGCTTAAATTATATTTATTACTTTATACACATACAAAAATTCCCATTCTTTCTTTATATTCTACACAAAAATGTATAACTTTCTGAACAATAGTTTTGTCTTTGAATTAATTTAAATATGATCATTTGATTATGTGTCCTTGTACTTCTTTAGAGTGGAAGACTTAAATTATTTAACTCACGAGCACATATGATGGGTCTTAGAAGCCCAGTCCTCCTTAAAACAGTATAGAAACAACCTCTTTTCTCGATAGCATTTTAAAAGCATTTTCGATTTCATTCTTCAAAATAGATAGCATTCTTCAAAAGCCATTTTCATGATCAACTAATAGGTTGTTCGAAAAATTACTCCATTTTTTATGAAAATGAAAAACGTGTATCAAATAATTATTTTATTGAATTGTATACTGTCAATTCTCAGATCACGAGGAAATAAAATGGCCGGAAATTATGTTAGAAATATATCAGAGTTGGTGAAGAAGCGATGAATATTTATCCATATATAGGGAAATAATCATGAAAATATTTCTATGAAACATTAGTCACAATAGAGAAAAATAATGATTGTTATACAATGATACTATTTCTGGAAAAATTTAGACCTTTCGCTACAAATTTTTATATGATATTAACAACTCAAAGCAAAGTAAAATCAAGAGTTAGAGAAATGAAAGTTTATGAAAGAATATATTCTGGTAAAGAATATATATATTCTTCATGAAAGAATATATTGTGAGCACGCATCAAACACTTTACCTAAAATTTCATAGAACAATTAATGTAGCAATGTCCATCAAAGTAGTTAACTTTGATTTCATAATCAGCATATTTTCATTCAAGTGTGCAGCATTATCCCAAAGTTTCTTAAACATTTCAATTAATTTTTATAAGGCGATTTTCGATATTATTAAGGAGTCAGACATTTTTCTGATGTATAGAAATACCGAATGTTTGGACAAGAGTATTCAACATCATTTATGTTTGTACGGTCTCGTTTAAAATTAGTAAGCCATTCGCTACTTTTGTCTCAGAGGAGTAGTTTGAATAACCTTTGCTTGAAGTCAATAGTATTTATGATGTTTAAGAATAATTTTACCCATTAAAAACAAAAAGTAATTTCTAAAAATATCATAACAAGAAATTAAGATTTTTTTTAGAAATTGCTCAATTTAATCGTATCAAAATTACGGAATATTTTAACTCAAGTATTGGATTTTCTATATTATACTAGAATTTCTTTTAGAGATCATTATATTTAGACCTCACTATCAGGTTATTGGATATTTACTTAAAATGAAAAATGTTTTTGACTAGATTCCCTTACTAAGATGTACAAGAAAATACTTTATTTTAAGCTTAAATATTTGTAAGGTGTCAGTAAATACATCTAGAAATATAATTAATAATAACCCTATTAAGCGTTTTGCATGGTTCCTTCAAGACTACACTACTGAAATTTTTTTTAAAAGAATATCACGATTTCTCTTGTAGATGCTCCTAATATTTATTTAAACTAATTTAGGTTATTTCAGTTCAGTTGCACTTGTATATTTCTCCAGACTGAAGCAGTTAAATTCCACCAATCTCCTCCTAATTTTAATTCATGGGATTGAAATACCTGCTCTTGCCAGGAAATTTCAATTGTAGTCATGTGAATAGGTCAAACTCTAGCTCTTCCTTCTGTACCACACAAGTATAGTGACATTATATCCACCATAAAATCCAGACTTCATTGGCAAATGCTAATGCACATGCTTTAAGTAACTAATAAATTACCTTTCTCTCACATGAATAACATTTTACTCCATCAGGGAAATATTTACAAGATTTGATATGATTCAGAAAAATTCCATAATAGTTAAAAGCAGATCTTTGAAACTTATTTTAAAATAAAAAAGTAAGTTTTTTATATTATTTCAATAATGTAATGGAAATATTTTAATAACTTGCAACAATTTTGCTGCAAATATTTGCAACACAAAGACAATTATTTTTATACATTTGGACTTTTAAAGTATTTATAAAGTATATATTAATCGGTCACACAAATTGAGAGAAATTTCTCAGTTGTTTTCTTCTGATCTCTCTCTCTATTGAATAGAAAGGAAAAATATTTATCTTTGTTGTCTTTATAAAATTAAGGTCTTTAATGTTTTCAAAATTATTAACTATTAACTAAGAATGAAATAAAAAAATGTTTTAGGAAATGTAAAAAAAAAAAAAAAAAGAGTTTATTTAGCAATTATCTAAGATTTTCTTACTCTACTCATCGTGAATATAAATTATGTAAATACGAAATATTGTGAATGTAATGTATTGAAAATGTAAATATGTAAAAATTGAAAATACACACTTGTATCTCCTTGTGGTTGTAGGAATAATTATGTTTTATATTATATTGCCTTAAATGTAACCAGGATACATTCGAACTTCTATCTTAAGTAGAAATATCGGACACCAGTATCAAAAATTTTATTTTAAAAAAACTAAAATTGTTTTTTACTCAGATGTAAGAAAATTTTATTGTCCTGAACTGTAAATTCCAATGAACTGATTTTCAGCAGTTTTAGTTCTCTATTGATTGAATCGAACTGAAATATTTAATCCCTAAATATTTAACAAAATACAATTTAATTTTAGTGTAACGTTTGTGTGTGTGGGGGGGGGAGCATTATATATTCTTTTCAAATTAACGTATTAAAAGTTGATATTCTTAAGGTTAATTAATAGTATTCCATTTAATATTCTATATTATGCGTTGCTAGTTAGAAGAGGTTTTTTTAATTTCAGAGAAACTGAAAATGTTTTAGACAATAATTGCACTAAGAACTTTACAATTCTAAAATATTTTCATTTTCTAAACTCAAAGTTTATTCTGCTAAAACGTAAATTTCTATTAGTTTCTGTATGAAATTTTGAAGTGCATTCTTATAGCTGCCTCATATTGTAAAGTGTCTTAAAACTAGAATTTTTACTATTCTTGTCGCAAGTGATCCAATCATCTCTGAGAATATTCTAATTTTCTTCTTTCTGGAAAAAGGCATAGAAAAAATTATTCTCACAATTATGCGTTCACTTATAATTTATAGCTTTAAATTCTAAAGTAGTAAAATAAATTTGAACTCTTAAATTCGATTTTCTCATTGTGAAAAATAAAAGTAATACAGTGAGATAATCATTTTCTTCATTCGAAATATCATTTTAAAAAAATAACTTAAATTAACAATTAATAAAATGTTACAAAAATATTATCAATTTATTTAAACTTTTTCGAGCTGGAAAGTGAATAAACTTCTGGCCTTCTTTCTTGGGTTCAATTTCAAGTTTAGAGAGAAATGACAGTGATTTGAAATCTATCTTAAATTTCAAGTTTTTGTATAATTAACCTTCACGCGAAAAAGTGTTGAAAAACAAAGATTTAATTATAACAACTGCTGCCGCGCACTCTGTCTAGTGGTCAGCGAATCTGACAGAATATAAGGAGGGTCTAGGTTCGAATCCCGTTTCAGGCATGGATGTACTTTCTCTCTTGTCTTTTCCTTTCCTTGTATGAATGGTTTTCTATCCTATAAACATGTACCTATAGCATGTGTGTATTGCAGAAGTCGGATTCCACAACAAATTTTGGTTCAGTTGGAAAGTGAAACAGCGTACCCTATATTGGCATATATAGCTGGCACTCGTTAAAAAAATCGGGCGACTAATAAGTTAGTTGCTTAAAAATATTAATTTTAATGTTTTTTTTTGTTCCTAAATTAAGTTAACTAATAAATAAATATTGATGGTTAAGAAAAGAAACCCAAATATATTTCCTACACATTCTTTAATCGCAGAAGAAAATTAATAAAATGAAACGTCCAACTTTCACAGCTATGAGTAAGCAAATAATTGTTCCTAAAATATTAAAACACACATAAATAAAAATAAATAATTTTGAGTTAATAAGAAGTAATGATAGATAAATAATGTTTCTTCCCTATTATCATAGAAAATGTAACTTAAGACAAAGTAATTATAAAAAATCTGTTATAAATGTAAAACAAAATAATTTGAAAACAAAGAGAATCCCATAAATTAAGATACTTATAATATTTTCAATGAAGGTTTCATTTCCATAACTTTCATTACAAAATGTAAAGAAAATTTTATGTGATTTCCTTCAACTTTACTTTTTTAACCACTCTATTCCTTTTCTACGAAAATATTTATTTTTCTTTCTCAAACATAAATTACTTCCCGCTTTAATTTTTAAAATATTTCATTCTTTTATAAATTTTAAAACTTTATCTTGTAAAAAGTATTTGTCTATAAGTAGGTCGGCTGAATGATTGAACAAGGAAGGTCACATAAATTCAATATTGAAAGATAAACAAAAAAAAATTATATAAGAAGTATAAAAATTATTTTGTTTTTAAAATTAATCCATGAAAATGAGTTTCTTAAATTTAAAGAAGTTTTTTAACCACGCGAAACAACAAAGCAATATAATACACAAAAACAGAATATAAAAATACAAATATTTTATTTTTATTAAATTTTTAGTTTTTATTTATTCTGTTGGATTTATAATGAGCCGAGCAAATAAGTTATATTTTTACTTTTATTTATTTTTAATTTTTATTTCTATATTATGAATTTTTTCCATTAACAACTGCACATTATTTCGTACCTTTTAATGAACATTTAAAAGAATTTTTAAAAATGATTTACTAAAATAATTTCTTTATCTCTTGTTATTATTAACAATTATTTTTATATTAAGTTTAAAGTTAATCAAGCTATTCTGGCTCATTTTAGCGATAAAAATGTATAAAAGACTAGATATAATTTCAATGATAAATAATATATTAAGAATAAAAATAAGTATATTGTCGCAGATATATTAATCAATATGTCATTTAATTTTTTGTGGTAAGTCAATAACATTACATATGTACTGATATCATCACATGTAAAGTATGTATCATCATATGTAATGTTAGAATGGTTTTCAAGTAATTTTTAATCTAATAAAAAATTTGGGAGTTTTATGCGTAATGAAAAGATTACCTTCAGTAATGTTTTCTGCAGTTGATATTCTTTAATTATTTGAGTGCGGTGAAGAGCTATCGCGCTTCGCTTGTAATGCACCAAAAATGCGAAGAAGCGCGACAGCGCTTCTCGCGTGTTTTGTTAATTAAATTACTACGCATTTCATTCCGCACTTTTAGCATATGTATAAGAAAACTCTTCATCACTCAAATGGTTAAGGAATTTTCACACTTAAATCAATCATTCTTTCTACTTCTAGTAGTGTGGTGTAGAATGAAGTGACAGTGATTGGTTGACCTCTTCCTCATGTGAGTTTACTGTTAAATGCCCATCTTTCTCATGTGAGTTTTCACATGAGAAAGATAGGCATTTAACAGTTTTGATCTTGTGAAATATATAAGTGGAACTGTTTCACAATAATATATTAAGTAATCCAACGAAATTTTAATATCGTCTACAAGAGAGTATATATATTATACACTGCTCACCAATTAAAGGATATTGTAAGTTTTACATAAAATAAAGATATAACCGAAATTTGTTTTGCTGCAAATAGAAGAAGAGAATCACAAATGAAAATGCTTCTGATTTTCAAACTGTGGAGTATGCTAATTTTGAGTTTGGCGTCAAAAACGTCACTTCAGTGGCAATGAATGAAATTTGACTTTCAATTGAATAAAAGACAATGAAAACAAGGATGATCAGCATTCAGAGACTGCTTTGTTTCGATGAGTACGATGTCTCAGCGAAGTCATTTAACTGATTCAGAAGCTGGGAGAGTTGTTGGTAAGTTAGAAGGGGAACAAACTCAAGCCGAAATAGCACAAGTCATTGGAGTGTCACAAAGTGTGATTTCCAGGATCTGGAATCATTTTTTGAAGACTGGAAGTACAGGCTGAAGACCAGGGCAAGATCGTAGACGGGCAACAACGCTCAATGAACATCGTTATTTAGTGTTCTCCAGCAACACCTTCGCAGGGCTACTGACACCACGGTTTCAACTCAGACTGACCAAGATCGGCTCCATGGTGTAGGTCTGTATGCTCGCCGACCGATGGTATGTGTTAAACTAACATTAAGAATCGTCGCGACCACAAGGAGTGGGCAACAGAGCATGTGAACTGGAGGAAAAATGAATGGAGCAATGTTCTTTTTTCTGTCGATTCCAGCTTTTCTGTTCATCCTGATAATAGACAACGTATTTTCATCTGGAGGGACCGTGGCAGTAGGAATAATCCTGCTTTAGTGCAGGAAAGTGTCAGATTTGGCGGTAGGGGAGTGTTGGTGTATGGTGGCATCTTCATTGACGAGAGCACAAACATCTATATCATTTGAGATAGACCTCTGACTGGTCGCTGATATAGGGATGAGATCCTCAGACCTATTGTAGTCCCTTACGCAGCAGCATTCGAAGTCTTCATTTTAATGGATGATAACTGCAGACCATATCGTGCTAACCTGGTGAAGAATTTTATTCTCAAAGAAGGAATTGTACGAATGCAATGACCAGCGTGTTCTCCAGACATGAATCCAATAGAGCACGTTTGGGAAGCTCTAGGAAGATGAGTTGTTGGCCACCAAACACCCCCACAAACTATCCAAGAACTGAAAAGAGCTCTTCTCGAAGAGTGGGACAGAATACCATAACTCGTGATTAATAGCCTCATTGACTCCATGCCTCAAAGGTGTTCAATGTTGCTGGCTGTCAGTGGAAACCATACCCCCTACTGAAAATGACTTCCTTTGAAGACAACACCTTTTCTTATTCTTTTTTTCTCATATGCACAAATTGTGTTTTTTTCCTTTTGTGCACAAATGCGCAATAAAATGTATTTTTTATTTCAAACATGTGTAATTTATTCTCATATAACCTACTACATCTGTCGACCACGTATCACTCAGCTAAAAAGTTTCCCAGCCACAACATCCACCGAAACACCGCAATATTTTTTAATTGTTTTGAGCAGTGTATACATAGGAAGAATTTTCTGCACTTCTAGTTTATTTGCCTTAAATTACTTATTCTGAATCACATCATCTTAATTATTGCACATAATTTTTGGTATAATTTTGCACCAACTATAATTTATTTAATTCTGCTCATTTAGACAAATATTTTTCTTTAATGTGGTTAAATAGTTCTTTTTAATGAATTCAGTATTCAGGATGATTATTGGTTTCAATTTTCCTTTTCTTTTCATTTAGTTAAAGATTTACTTTAGAAATTTTTGCATATTTCTGAAATTTTTCAATATATCTGATAAAATACAATATATCTAAAGAACTATCTGGTAAAAATCACATATTTCTGTGGTATGCTTTATGTTTTTAATTTTTATATGCC
This sequence comes from Latrodectus geometricus, assembly GCA_026290005.1. Taxonomy (NCBI): domain Eukaryota; kingdom Metazoa; phylum Arthropoda; class Arachnida; order Araneae; family Theridiidae; genus Latrodectus; species Latrodectus geometricus. The sequence continues at coordinate 387,989 of JAPDSC010075500.1, read as the reverse complement.
TTAAAGAGTTTTAATTTTATCTGTCTTCTGGTTTATGCATTTTAATTGGTATTTTAAATTTTTGTTAGTGATTATTATAATGGTTAATGAGAATGATTTCTTAATTGTTATTTCTGATGTATTTAAAGACTATTTTTAGACTTTCCATAATTTCGCATTAAATATGTTATTCTTTTTCCTGAATAGAATATTTTGGTAGTTTTTTATATGATCTAATTAAATTATTAAATACTATAATGATGAATTTGACTTCATATTTATTCCTTCCTTTTATTAATTCAGTTCCCTAAGAATTATTGATTTTGTATTTTTTACTATAATTCTTGAAATAAAATGCACATATACGCATGATCCCACAGACAAAAGGTTAATAGGGCTGTAAGAAAGCGTTAAGGAAAAATTTTTGTTAATGATTATTATAATGGTTAATGAGAATGATTTCTTAATTGTTATTTCTGATGTATTTAAAGTCTATTTTTAGACTTTCCATAATTTCGCATTAAATATGTTATTCTTTTTCCTGAATAGAATATTTTGGTAGTTTTTTTATATGATCTAATTAAATTATTAAATACTATAATGATGAATTTAACTTCATAGTAATATTTATTCCTTCCTTTTATTAATTCAGTTCCCTAAGAATTATTGATTTTGTATTTTTTACTATAATTCTTGAAATAAAATGCACATATACGCATGATCCCACAGACAAAAGGTTAATAGGGCTGTAAGAAAACGTTAAGGAAAATATATTTTACATTATTTGTCAAAATACGTTTAGGAATGGAAATAAATCAGATTATTAAAATAATTCAATGACTATAATAATTAAAGACAGAATTGTGATTTTTATAGTTTTTAATATGATCTTTGAAGTCTAAACAAAACTAATTAGGTTATGTATTGGTTATATATAGGAAGAGTTTAATAAGAAGAAGTTGCAATTACAGATCTAACCTTATTTCTTGCCATAAATGTTTTTAAAAAATTATGATTTTCTAAATTTACTGAGGAAAAAAAGTTTAAAATATACTGGATTGTAAAAGTGTTGGAAGAGTATAATTTACACCACAAGAATATTGGAAATTAAAATGTATGGTTTTGGCATTTTGAATTGAAGATTTTGAGAAAAACCATCATGTGGCTGATATTAAATGATATTAAATCTGTAGGTTGGGATAGACACACTAAAGAGGGGATAATTTGATGCAGATCCTATGTTTCAATGAAATTTGAAATCAGGAATAAAAATAATTCCTATGACAGATGTACAAAAATTTAAAATTAAAGAAGCCTTCTATCTTTAAGTTACTAATGTATTGTGAGAGTTCACCACGCAATATTATTGACTGAAATTAAAGTTCTAATGGAGCATTGTTGCTCATTAAAAATAGGTTAATAATTGAATTAAGTATAATTTATTACCGAATGTGCTTTATATTAGTATAATATAACTCACGATTGATTTGACTGAAATTCTTCTGATTCTTGATGACTTGAAAATTTCCATTTCTAGTATGTGAAGTACAGAAATCATGAAAATTTTATAAGAACACAGAAAATTATAATATTTGAAAATAAATATTACATTTAATAGTAAATAAACATTCAACTATTTTGAGTTAAGCTTAATATGATTCAAAATTTTCTGGGTGAAGCTTACATGTTCAAAATTTTCTTTATCATTATTTTCTTTAAAAAATGCTTAGAACCTGTTACGGGAAAAATTAATAGTTGGAAATGTGAAAATTGCAAAATAAATAAATTTCATTAAATATAGTAATTTTATGTAAAATCGTTAAAATTGTAAACATGGCAATTATTCATTGTTCACTCGTTAAACTTAACTGATTGCAAATAAGCAAGTCAAGAGCATTAAAATTAGTTTAAAATAATTTCTATGCATTTTCTGAACAGAATCCTTATAAATACATTGAAAAATTCATAACATAGAGAGTTAGAGCACAGAACCGTTTATGACATGTTAATATGAAGATGATAAGATGCTGATAACGTTAAATAATTTTCTTAATTAGTCGTAAATGTTAATATCCGAAGTATTAAGAATTATCAAGAGAATTCAGAATTGAATTTTCAAAAAATGCTTGTACTGAATATTATATATATAGTAACATTGGAAAAGAAATACTAAATGGTGTAAAAATTCACATTTTATTCTATTAATAATTGACCAGTTTATTTTTTTTATTTCTAATGGCGGACACCTTTGAGTAAGTAAGTACATTAGTCCATTTGGCGCAACAAGGCCGGAAACTGATACTCATTTTATCGTTACCCGGTGAGCACCTGTGAACCAAGTCACGGAGGTACGAGTAGCATCGCTCACGCCACAAACCCGTTTATAGGGCGGGCAACATTCATCCATCATCTGAGGAAAAAACAGAGAGAGAGAGAGTACATCCATGCCTGAGCCGGGATTCGAACTTAGGTCCTCCCAATCCGCAGTCAGTTACGCTAACCGTTAAACAGGTTGGGCTTTACCAATTTATGATTATATTTAAAAAAATGAATGTATACTCTGATAATCCCAATAGTCCATGACAAGTTCATAGAAAATTTAGGGAAATCTATAAATTTAAAAGTAATTACACAAAAATTTAATCATTTCATGCCAAAATAGATGCTTTAATTTAAATTTAACTGTTTTTTTAAAACAAATGATGTCGAAGTTTTTGAATTTCTCAAAACAAAAAAAAAAATTATAAGATTAATATATTCTTGAAATTGTTTACTATGGCACACATTGAATAAATTCTAAAATAATATAGCTTGTATAGCTTGTGGTGAAAATAAAAATGATTATTAAAAATTAAAATACATATAATTCTAAAAATTACAATTTTAGTTTTCAAAAATGTTTATTAATCTAATAAGTATGCTAACTTGGATCTAATAAGTATGCTTATAAAAAATTTAAAATAATTGGAAACACAATACAAAATAAAAAAATCACCCGAAATTCCACTTGTAGATTGGATTCACTAACAACAGAGTTATTTTATGGTTAATATATGAATGAATCTAAAATATTTTGAAAGACACAGAAAAAATATTATTTAAAATCTGTTTTTCCTTACGAGATCATTCAATGTAATTAAAAAACACTGACTGTGTTTTCATTCAATTGATCTATTGTACATGTTTGATTGAAATCGATGAATTGTATTATTGCATACGATGTTTCTAATGAAAATGGTAAGAAAACTAGTGATACTATTCATGATTAATTTGAAAAAGTGAAATAAGGAAACGAAACGTGTGATACTATTGATTGAAAATGCTAAAACTTGTCTCACGGGGCTACTAAAATCTTTAATTTTGTAATATATTAAGTTACTAAAGTTAAAAATGAAGCAATCAAAAATGAAATACTAATTGATGTTCAACATATGCTAATTTAAAGAAATAACAAAATTATTTTGAATAACTTTTCTTCAGGGAAAGTGAATAAAGATACCAGCAGAGTCTAGATTATTTTACAAGAGAGATAAAGAGAATATATGTATAGTAATTGTTGCAAATATTTAGTTTATACAATCTACAAACTCTCAAGATATGTAAATAGAGATAAGATCACAAAATTTAAAAAATAACAATAAAATTTTGGAGAAAGTCAGAATTAATTAATAATGTACAATAAAATGATAATTAATTAATTTTGACTTTTTTTCCAAATTTAATTATTATTTTTTTTTAAATTTTGTGAAATTTAATTATTTTTTCCTTTTATATTTTTTTATTGTTCTTTAAACTAGTGATTACTTTTATTATTTATGAAAATATAGAACAAAAAGTTTTTCATAAATAATAAAATAAATCACTTGTTTAAAGAACAATGAAAAAGTATAAAAGGAAAAAAATGAATAATTTGGCAGTTTTCCAATAAAATAATATAAGAATTTTAAATTTATTTTGAGAAGAAATTTAAACTGGGATAGTATAATACAGCGTAGTTACAATTAAACTTTCCCAATAAAAGGCATCCTACACCGTAAACGGGAAAACGGAATGCGATGAAGTTTTGTACATGCACGATACACAAGATGCGCTTAAGAAATTTTGAAATAAAATTTTGGTTACAAAATTTCTACCAGATGATGCTTTTTCGTGATAAAACATAAAATTTAACACTGTAAATGAACAAAACGGAATGCATAAATATTAACAATCCTAAACAAGAATTATGAGTAATAAAATTCAAAACCGGGAAAAGCTGTTAGCTGTAAAAGAAAAATGTCGAGATCTGTATGCATGAGAAGAAGAGGAAAAAAGAGAGAAGAGAGCCTTTATGCAAAACAGGTTAGATTATAAAACTTTTACAGGCATTGTCATGTTTAACTCGATATTTACGACTGTAATAACGATGATCTCTTTAGTTGAAGATGCGTTATTAGTGAAACTGTCTTACTAAAAAAGAGAATGATTCTACTGCAGTTTGCGAATTTCATTGTAGGAAGAATCTATGATGCGAACCAATGTCTACTAAAGGTATCCAGGCCATGGTTAAGGGATTTGAAGAGACACAGAAACTAGAAGTTCAACTTAAAAGAAGCCGTAAACGTGTCATACGTATAAACGTGTTACTTGTTGATACCAACAAGAGAAGTGCTGTCGCAATTTCACAGGCAACACAGTTTGGGGGCAGTAGACCGCAAGAAGTGCCTCAAGAGACAGGTTAATCTTACAGTACAGTCCGAAAAGTACTTAGAAACATTAATGCACTACTTTCCAAATAAAATCCACTATACCCAGGAACTGTTTGATATGATAAAGCACAAGGACTGTTATTTGCAATCAGTTTTAATAAAAGAATGACTATTGATTTGTCATAGTCTTGGATTGCAAGCAACGAGGTAGAAATAAGCCTCATGGAGCAACAAGGCTTATTTCTACCTCGACAAAACAGTAGACACATGAAACTACCACATTTGGGCTAAAAAAAATCCGTAGATCCACCTTGAAATTCCCCTACCGTCTCCAAAGATCAATGCCTGGTTTGGATTCATCTTGAGATTTATCCTTGAAACATTCTTCTTTGAGGAAATCACGTATTCCATTATTATTAGATGTCATGATTGTAAAAGTATTTATAAGTTTGTAGGAGTATACAATAATTATCAATATTTGAAGCTAATGAGAAATTATGCTTATTTGTCTATTACATCTTTTCTATTTAGATTTAACAGGAGTTTCTTAAAGCTTCAACTACATACACTCCACATTATCACAGAGGATTTCCCGGCTTAAAAATCTTTTGACACGTTCTTTCATTCGAGAAAAGGATTCGTTGAGAATTCAGCGGAAAAGTAATTCATTAGACTGAGCAACATATTTTCAGTCCTTTAATGTTTAAATTCGGCCTAGCTGATGAATAAAAATAAGTATCGTGTTATTAATAATAGTATACATATGAGTATTTAACTATGATATTCCATATCAGTAACAGTTTTAATTAACAATTCCTACAACGAGGTTTATTGATGCCGAAATATTGAAATAGGGAAATTTAACGAACTGTAGCATCTTTATCTCTCTTAAGAACTTTTGCCCTTCTCCAATGATACGATTCCTTCTTGGTACATTTTCTAGTCGAGTGACTTCTTTCGATTTGAGTCGATTTCGTCGATTTTCATAAGTGTATCATGAATGCTAAAGAATCGATATTCATGGTACATTTATGAAATGGTCGTATGACAAAAACCAAATTTAATTGCAGTCCCAAACATAACATATTGCATTTGTGTCCTATATTTTATTTAACCTGACATAGTGGTTCCAGTAATTGATTCTTTCCCAAACGCAAAGTGCCTTATATAAAAGCTGTCTGCCGTGATGCATAGTTGATCGGTTGCATGTATGCATGGATTGCGTTATTTGGATATGGAAGCTTGTATAAAATTTCCTTGTTCTTGAATATATCACCATATAGTTATAGAATACACTTTTTAAAACTTTTTGAATATATTGTAAATTTAAATACTGCTTGTTCAATCAATTTCATCATTGAATTTTTTTATAAAATTTTTTTCACTTTAAATATGCTAAAGCATAGTTTATAGGTAGACTGTAAGGACCTATAAAGCTTAAAATTTTAATGCATAGTGTTTGGGTATTTGTTACTATACCTAGATGTGGACCTCATTGTAGTTATAGGTAATTTGTTAAATTTTTCTCTTACCATTTTTGTAAGAGGCAATCTTATTCTTGAGATTTAGCTTAAAAACCACGCATTTGTGTTCTATTTCGCAGTAAACTTTAATTTTCAACAGTTCACTGCATTTTGTTTTCACGCATATTTTTTTTCTTACGCATATTAAAAAAATTGTCGAGTACAGAATTAAATTGAATTTGATATGAAAAAAGAAGTATCGAGAAACGCATGAAACGGAAGTATATGTTTTCTAATTTCATTGATTCCAAATAGAAGTTTCACTTCCGATTTTAAGAGTGAATTTTTATAATAATTATGGATCTTAAGAATAGTTTTAATTATGAAAACAGCTTGAAAAGGCAATTTAATAAGATTAATAGATAAAATTAATCATAAAGTTATTGATTCAAATGAAGCAAAAGTTGGTTTATTCAAAAAGAAACACGGTTATTCAACTAATAAAATATCGAGTATTTCCAATTATATATATATATATATATATATATATATATATATATATATATATAT